>JAKSZP010017363.1:0-113299 GCA_022478985.1 Massospora cicadina
GGCATGCATGTTCCTTGTGGCCCAGTGAGCCACAGTGGTTGCAAATGGGTGGTGCGCGTTCCGGTGTAACTCAGAATGCAGCTGACTGGACCCCATCTGCGAAGTGAAATTCTGCTGCACGGGGAATTCTGGATAAATCCTCTTCCACTTCTGGGAAGGGGTTGATTACAGCAATAGCTTTGCCCGTGCACAGGTCAGGCATTAAGAAAATTGCTGTAATTCAAGTTGTTGGATTTCTCCATAGGCCACAAGTCCTTTGCGGAGCTCCTCCTCAATTACCTTATGAGGAGGTTGGTGGGGAGCGAGTCAAAGGTGATGAACAAAGTTTTCGCTTTGTTCCATCTGGTGCACATGGTGTGCACAATTTTTTTGCCCTCAGGGAGGGCAATTTCCACGCAGATTTTTGCTGCGGCATCAGCTATATTGGCTGTTTCAAAACCAATATCAATCCAGCCGTGGCCCATGTTGTTGGTGGCTACATACACCGCTTGAGGGAAAAGTGAGGGCTGTGCCTCACATGTTTTCTCCCACAGGGTTGGTGACTCATCCCCAAGGAAGAGTCTGATCCCGTGTTCCACCTTTGACAAAGGTTGGTTGAATTGAATGTACATGTATTGCACGTGCTTTACAGTAAATACCATAAACCCAGATGGTGTCTGAGTTTGCAATTTTTTTATGGCTTGGGTTCCTGGTCCCCCTCCAGGGCGTTTCTTGCCCTTAGTTGCACCGTTAAGTGCACCACTTGCCGTGATGCTCACCCATGTTGTATTATTTTTGTTATTAAAGTCGCCCATCTTTCCTGTGTGTGATTATCCAAATTTGCCGTTCAAATTGAATTATAGTAATTAAAAGTGATTGTTATGAGAAAGAAAAACAAGCTGCAAATGAGAAATAATCTATTATTTATTTACTAAAAGTAAGCTATGAAATAATTCCACCTGATAGCTCCAAATGTTGGAGAATCTATAGGTAAAATTCTTCTCAAATCAATGAAATTATTGGTTTCAGAATTACAAATAACCCCGCACCCTCACATATACATAAAATCTAAAAATCTTTTATCTTTGCACCTGACTCACCTCTCCCTGGTAGGGCACCACTTGGTAGTCTGTGCCTGATATTAAGATGTTGAAGCATCCTTATTCACAACCAAGTTTTCTCTTTGCATGCTCATATCTTAAAATCATCATACCAAATAAAAAAGGGTAAATGGATACAAGAGCCCTGGAAAATTAACTAACATCTAATAAATAATTTTTGTACATTTAAATCAAAGGCTACCCCTTTTATAGGGGTTTTCAATGACCTTTTTTTTCAAATTTCAGATGTCCTCCAAGAAGTAAAATCATTTATAAATTGTATTTGTGATAGTCCAAATTATACCTGAGGCATACCTTGATCCAATTATGGATTAGCATGAGGGTCATCAAATCTATCACTTGTATGCAAATATATGATAGTATAGCTCAAAAATTATCATCTACATTCTTGCAACATATATACTGAGAAAATCTTTAATGCTAAAAGGTAAATCTAATTCTTACTACTCTGTTTTACTAGTTATTAAATTTTTTATATGAAACAAGGCATCGGTAAAAAAGAAAAGCTTTTCATCATATAACTACGCAATATACACATTTATTTTAGCTACATTTTTTTCCATAACAGGTAATAGAAAGCTAGGACTAGGTGATAATCCACTCTGAAACACATGAGAACATATTAAAAGCTTTCCATCCATGTTTTACTATCAATAGCTCAATATATATGGCTTGATTTTGGCTACACCTGCTTTAAGTCTTCAGATAATTTTCCTAGTCTATCAACTTGTTAGTTTTACCAAAGAATTAGATCTACAAGCATCTTAACAAAATAGAAAAACCAACAATTGATGCTTACTAAAGATACTAGAAAACATCAAAAATTAAACAATGGAAGATACTCACACTATAGTGTCGCAATTTGGGAAGAAAATGGAGATTGTGAAGAATATATGCATATAAATGTATAATAAACTAAAATAATCTTTAAAGGATTTTTAATTCAATGTAGATTGTTAAATACCAATGACTTACTTAGACCTATTAAGAGTGTAAGGATACAGGACGCTTCCATCAAGCTATATAGAGCAGAACACCCTTTTTGGTTAAAAAGGGGTTTTTAATCTACAATATCTTCCCTTAACTAAGCTTATGGATCTGAGGCGCATCTTTGATATAATGGTTTACCAATGTCCCCCCAATTTAACCCATTACCATCTTAAAACATTAACCACTCCAAACCAGATATCAAGCTACCTGCTTGCATTATTTAAACAAGAGTAAAAAACAGTTACTAACAATAAGTTATAATCAATGAAATGAGCCTAAAGTGAATGTTACAAGAATAACAAATTCAACATTAGGGGGCCAGAACGCCATATGTGAATGAGTCAGTTGGAATAACATCCCAGGCTGAAAACTAATTTACAACTAAAAATATCTCAGGTGATAAATGACAGAGTTCATTTGGTCCCAACAGTTCATAATGGCCTAAATTTAAATGTTATCAATGCAATCAGAAAATTTAATTCTTAGTGATGGTGTGTAAGGATTCCCACCGCCACTATTAGGCTGGACAGGAAGGTAAACCCCTTTTGTACAAAGATAGGAAATGTCCTTAGAGCACTGATGCTGGAAAAAATAGCAGACTTGGGACACACCCTCAATGAGAAGTGGGTGGCTGCCACTCCCCCATGGTACGCCAATCTTAACCTCATGACAGTGGGCACCCTGAACCCCCAATTATCATGAAACCAATTGCAAAAACTTTGATATGCTCACATTACCCAGCTTAATAGATTAAAATAAATCTGCTTGTCCACTAGGGATTCATCCAGCTAGTGGATGTGAAGTTATTAATTAACTATAATAAAATTTGTTTGAAAATTATCCTGAACAGATATTTAGTAATTCAACAGTTTTTAATCCTCAAAATTGCTAATGTCCGTTGGGGATAATCCTCAACAATAAACAAGTGATTAGGCTGTTGATTGTAATATTGATGATCTAATTAACATGTAGATTAATTGAGTTTTGTCACCAATCAACTAAGGGGTTTATGAGTTTCTAGAAGAGTTTGATGCCTCCTGCAATAAGCAACTTGTGAGATTATCTTTTTGGGACCACAATCTGCTAGATATATGGGTATAAATCTCATTATCTAAGCAGGTTGTTAAGCTAATAAAGGCGACATGCTGGGGTTGAGCAAAGGCTTTGGGAAACATTCTTTTATTTTAAAACAGAAGTGGTTGATTGATAGTCTGGGGATAAATCTGACTAACTTGATGAGGAAGATCATTGTTTGGAGTGACCCTGAAGGGTTAATTCATTGGCAATGACTGCTGTTTCTAATTTGGCGCGTCAACAGAAGAGTTGGGCGCTGAATTCCCTTATAAATTCCTTTGCATTTTATTAAATAAAGCAGAATTATTTACAGGTAATGACATTCATAAATACTTTAATAATTTAGAAAGTTTTACTCTTGATACTAAAGATTGGAAGGATAAGAGATCCTTTATCTATTTTATTGTTATCTCTGCGGACTCTGCATGACGAGAAAGAAGAAGAATCACTGAACCAAATCCTAGGTTAGGGTCTATCAAAAGAGGGAGAAAGTCCTTACCAATATTCCAGAAAGACTAGGATTATGACAAGCACCAGTTTAGATTTGGACCTAATAATCATCTTGGCTATAAGAAGCTTAACTAGATTAATATTCTTCATTCTTCTGAAACTCTATTCAATTATTTAGCAACAATTCATACAACGCACATACAAGGAACCTGTGCAGTTAATTAATGGAGCTTAAGCGGGAAACTATCTGAAAGAGTAAACATTTCCCAAAATTTAACATCCATCAAAGAGTATTTTACAAAAATTGAGGACATATGCTGATAAATGCGTTCATTTTCCACTTAATTCTGATCAAATCCCTGAAAGGGATGAAATTTCCAAACCTAATTAAAGTGAAAATCTTAGAGAAAATGAATTGAAAATCCCTGCAGGAACTTCAGTGTGAGAATCTTAAGAGGCGATACCATAAGTTCAGAAACTCCAGTGCCCAAAAATTGAAGATTCTCAAGTTGAAATGGCAGGTGAGCCATCCGCCATATCCAATTTTGAAGACCCTGATGAACAACGAATGACTTGTGAGAAATAATGTACATATTCCACTACCTGGGGAATATTTTCTAGTGTTCCAATTGTCATACTAGGGTGTGAGCCCTTCCCCCTCCTTAGTTTATGCTATATAAACCCAGCGTTCTGCTCACAGTAGAGTGCTAGGTCGTTTTGTAATTTACTTTAATAAAACAATATTTCTGACAGATATAATTAAGATTAACTTTAAAGTATTATCAAGTCTAAAAAATGCCATAACAAAACTGACATGAAAAATGGAAGGTCCCCACTCCCTGTTTTCTGTAATAGTGGTTGCCATCTCCTTGTTAATTTCAACGCTGAGCTCACTTATTGAATGAAACCAAGGGGTACGCCCTGGGAAACTATTCTACTAACCCACCGCCCCAGAATGTGGCAATGATACCTTCCTGGAACTCTGATCAGATTAAATTGAACTGACCTATTGGGGCCAACCACCCAATCAAAGAGAATACTGTGACATATTGGAACTCGCACAATGCTGTCAGCAGATTTTAAAAGGGATTTTTGTATTCTTCCAAATATCAGTTGTGAGCACAATTCAATATTGACGCTGAACCTAAGACAGGAAATTGCTGAGAGTTCCTTTTTCTGAACTCACTGCCTCACACCCCAGGAGTCATGGGCGGAATTATTATCAATTCTCAGCCTGATAGCTAAAATCAGATTAATGTTCATTAATTAGTATTTCCTGAACCTTTCCCTTAGCAGATACTATTCTTTCATCCTCAGAACTACGATACCATGCAGGCTATGGATGATATTATAGGTATTGGAGTACCCCTGATTAAAGCCAAGTATTATTTGACACACTGTATGTCTTACATTATAACTCAGCCACATGGTACAGCGGTGATTTTAATGGCCAGAGACCTGTTGAACCTGGGCCATTCAATAGCTGAAAAAGTCTATATGGCTTCATGCGCGCTCTCCTGACATGCTGGTCATGGATTATGCTCATCAAAGCCATTAGACAAGTGCTCTTAGCCCAGGAAGCACAACTGACCTCCCCTCAAACGCTCAAGCTTGCAATGTGATGGTAGTTGGACCACCTCTTGCCCCTCAGATGAGATATCCTGGCAGGTACTGGGGGTGTTAGCTGAACTGCACTTAAGAGCCACCATAATGGGAAATATGGAGATGTCCAAGGAACAACAATCAATGGCCCTGCTTGACGCCCTTCAGAATGATGAAAAGACATGGGCCACACAATTCTATACCAGAATTATCACCTAGGTGAGCCTTTTCCCTCCATCCTTATGATTGTCTCATCAATGTTGGCTACCCCAGCATCGAGAACCCAGCTTATATACTCCCTATTCCTACAGTGGTCCCTTGCCCTGACTTTCAATGACCATGTCAAAGAATTTTGACAGATTGTCAGCTCCCTCTAGCTCATGGATGATGTTGCAATCACCGCCTTACAAGCCTCCATCAACCACCGGGAAATCTCACATATGGCATGGTATAATGGGCCTCAGACCCTGGAAAGAGCGTACATCTTAGCTCAACAAATTGAATCCTTCCCTGGGTACAGATGGAAAAGAAAACTGAATTCACCAACAACCTATCATCAGTCCTTTAAACAACCCCCGCCCTTTCATAATGATGGCGTACTTATGGTAATTGATGTAAGGGGAGGCATTGGGAGGGGATGATGAGGAATCATACCAGACCACCAAAGGCGCACCAGAGCCCAACCCAACGGACATGTACCACCCTATGACCCACTCATAGCACCAGCAGTGCTTGCCCTCAATCTCTTTTCCTGCGCACAGCGCCAGTTCAGCAAATTTTTTGAGATGGTAAAATCCACGCTGCATGCCCAAACTAAAACCATGAAAGGACTTTCCTGAGTAAACAGATCCGGACTAGAAAAGCCTCTCTGGGTGGTACACCCAAAAGGAGAGTGTATCTACTTTCATGAAGGGTATGGGTACCTGAAGGTTTATGCCCATGAGTCATAATAGAACTCCATGAACCACCACCATGAGGCACTACCGCACAATAATATTAACCTGATTAAATGTGCATATTACTGGAATGGACTAATGAAGGAATTACCCTCCTATATAAAACAATGCCTCGCCTTGTTCAGTCAAAACTGGATAGGATAAGAAGGAATGGACTTCTGCACCCCATCTAACAGGCGGCAGGTCCCAGGATTGTAATATTGGTAGACCTCATTGCAGACCTGCTGACCTCACAGGGGTATAAGGCAATAACTTAGTTGATTACTTTACAAACTACTCCATATTCATCTCCTGCCTAAAGACAACCAACGCAGAGGGCATGGCCTGTTTGTTTATTTCTTACATCTTTACCAGGTTCAGTGTTTCTTAGGAAGTCATGTGTGATGGGGCCCCAAGTCACCACAAAATTTTGGGATTTCCTGTGAGGAGCGTTGAAATCAAACCATGTCAATTGTTCGCATATCACCCACAGTACAATGGACAAATGGAAAGGACCAACCACTCACTGGAACAGTATCTATGTTGCTACACTACTGTCTCACAGGAAACTTTGGCGGACAATCTCCACTTAGCTCAGTTTTCATTCAATAAACGCTCCAGCCATGACAGGATGTCACCATTTTATGCCAGCTTATGTATCAACCCAAGATTTACCATCAGCCTCCAAATATGCTATGACATTTCCGCAGCAGACGGATTTATAGTGCACATCTGAAAGATACATCAACTGGTGCAGAAATTGATAACAAAAAGTAACCAAGGTCTCCAAGTGGTTTGGCAATTAAACAATGGCCAGCTCCAAACTATTAAATGGCGACCTTGTGATGGTGAACGTGAAGAATTTCCACCTCAAGGTCCACTGCTAGAAGCTAGTGTGAAAGAGAGCTAGCTCTTTCCCCATCAGCAAGGTTCTACCAAGTGGGTCCTTCCACGTAGAGCTTTCCCTTAATGAAAAATATATGGCCTTTCATGCCTCCGCCCTGTCCTCCTTCAAATGAGTAAAACCCATCGAGGTCAAGCTGGTATTAATAGAAGGAGCACCAGAAATCAACGTGGAAGAGGGCATGGACTCCTGGAGAGTTAAGTGGGGAGTCCAATACATGGTTTCCTGAAAAGGATATCTGGCTTATTAGTGCAGTAACCTACTCCAACAGCAACTTAATGGGGCGATGGAACTCCTCTTGGAGGGTATTTCAAATTCAAACTTCCCCATGTTTTTAATTAAGATTCAAAATATGAAATTGAAGAGCTTGCTTTAGATGCAAGCCGCGCTCACATTGCCACAGCAAAATATTCTCTTTTTGACCCCAACTATCCCCAAGCCTGACAGTGCATTAAGCCATTCACTTGTGTTCCTGTTCTCATCACTTTTTCTGAGCATCAACTTGCTAATACGTTGAGGCAATGGACACCGCCGGCCTTATAAACTAAGAAAACCCATAATTATACCTCTTTATGCCACAGCTTGCTAATGTTTCTACCCCAATGTTGTCCGCCATGGTCTGCCAGCTAAAGCTGGCACCAGACAAATGTTTTCCCAAAAGATTCCTCACTATCTGATATGGCTTCCTAAGCTGATAACTTAGGGGCTTTTCTAGGAATTTTCTTATTATAATAATCTCATTGTTTGTCTCATTTGCAAACAAAAATGTGTGGCGGCTCCTCCTTTTAGGTTGGGCACCGCTAGTGCTAAAAAAGATATCTGGCGTATAAGAACAAATGAATCCCCAATAGAGACTGCAACAGCTGCTGAGATTAAACCAAAGACTTCCATGCCAGAAAACCTGATGCAAAAGCACCCCCAAACCCACGGGCATCTCATCCATCAAGCTTCCCTCGCCACATAAGAAATATGCGCTAGTCCAGGCTTCAAAGAGGAGTAGACCCTGTCCTTTTAAAAAAGAGTCATGTAAGAGTTTTTGCCACCACTATCAGGCTGGACAGGAAGGTACACTTCTTTCATATGAAGAAAGCTAATGCCCCAGAATATTGCTTCTGTAAAAATAGTATATCTGGGGCAAACCCTCAAAAAGCATTGGGTGGCTGCTGCTCCTCCTAGATTATGCCGTTCCCAGCCTCATGACATCAGGCACCCCCCAATTATCATTAATATCACCACAGAGTATATTTTAAATATTGAGTATATATGCTGACAAGTGTGCTCCCTTTTAACTGGATTTTGATTGAATCCCTGAAAGGGATGTAATTGACACATCCAATTGAGGAGAAAATCCTTGTGAAAATTAATTGATAAACTCTCAGGCACATCAGTGTGAAAACCTTGAGAGGCTGAAACTATATGGCAAAAACTCCAGCATCCAAAAAGTCAAAAAAAGATTTTTAAAATAATACAACAGAAACTTTTCTTTCTTGTTGCAAACACTTTTGCAACCCATTCAATTCAAGACTAAATCTAGTTTGATAATCTCATAGAGGGGATTAGTCTGTGCCCATGTCTGGGAGCAGTTGGGCAAGCAAGGCAAGAGGAGCAGGCGGAAGGCCCGCGGCCTCTAACGTTCAAAAACGCCCCGGAGAATCCGGCGGAATAGAAAAATCTGAAAAAACTGGCGGTCACAATTTCCCCAGAGATACTCACGTGGCAAGCGCGATGCAACCAGTACATCAATACGCCACATTCCCAGCCACTTTCGTCGGTGGAATTTGGAGTCCATGTGTATCTGGACATCCAAAAAACGGCCCTATGGGAAAAATTTTGTGAAGATGTACACAAAATTTTCCCGACCGCGGTGTACGTTGCACCTCACTCCATGTCGCGTGGTTGGCTGGACCTAGGTTTTGAAAGCAAAATAGCAGCAGACGAGGCTGCAGCAGTGCGCGTAGTGGTCAACCTCCCCAAAGGGCAATGGGTCATCAAAACTAAATGCACCAGATGGACAAAATCAAACCAAATTTTCATCACATTTGACTTTTTGCCTACTACGGTAAAACGTGACATTTTGGAGCAACACCTGAAAGATGGTCTCGCCATATACGGCGAAATACAATCTTTCAAAATGCAACATTTCACGCTGATGCCACACCTGTGCACTGGCAAAGCCATCGCAGTTCTGACCCCAACTGAGGAGATTGCGAAGGACCTAACCCAGATCCTGCACTCCACCTTTATTGATATTGCAGGGCACACCACCCACCCATTCCGGGTAACCGTGGACAGCGCGCCCCCCATTTGCACCCACTGTGACGCGTTTGGCCATAAGGCACACGCGTGCCCCATTAAAGAGGGCGTTACATTCCAAGAGCACCCCTCGGCGGCCATGGCCAGCGGAGAGGCACACTATGAACCAACCGCAAGCACCAAAGAGGCTTTCCCGTGGGGAGCACAAGGCTGCTACCTATTGGTAAAGCCCATCTCCCCGCAGGAGCAGAAGAAGGCCAAGCAGGCCCATAGGACCGCGGCCAAGGAAGCGGCCAAGGTCACCACCACCATCCCACACTCACAACGCCAGGAGGACATGGAGACCTTCGCGGTGGAAGCAACTCGGGAATCCATCACCCAATCAGATTGGGAGGCCCAAGCCAAACAGGCCACTCAATCTGAGGATCCAATGGGAGATTTGATCTCACCCAATCGCTGCACCCAAGCCCCGGTTGAAACTGACTTGGGACCTATCCCAACCAAAAAAAATTTTTTTTGCCCCACTTGACGGTGCACCGAACTTATCCGCACCGCAAAAAATTTGTCCGACGTCGGGAAAACAAGAAGTGAAGGCCAAAGCCAATGTGACTCTTTCCACAAAAATTAACAAAAACCCTGATAGCGTTGCTGCTAATACCCGCACTGCTGTGAAAGCCCCCGTGGGGACCTGGAAGAGGCTGGTGGGCCCGGGGGTCCACCCCCTCACACCTAAATGCGATGGGGGAAACCTTCACCCTAGGGATGCTGAATATCGCCAGACTCAAGGCCTCCCCGTCCTGGGCTAGGAAACTGAGTTTTTTACAAAATAATTTACCTGTGGATATCCTGGCCATCCAGGAAACCCACTGTCCACGAGGTTCTGAGGATGCTTGGAAAACAATGCTCCTACCATCCCTATCCTTTTGGTCAAAGCACTGTGGGGTGCTAATTCAGAAAAACAATTTTTTCAAATTTACATCTTCAGAAACATTCCTAAATGACCGAGTGCTCGTTATCACCTTCTCATGGGCCGATGTTGCACACACAATCATCAACATTTATGCCCCAAATGGTGCACAAGAGCGTCAGGAATTTTTCTCATTGGTCAAATCCCTCCCGCTACCCCCAATTCTTTCCTAATTGGTGACATGAACTGTTGGCTAACCTCACCAACGGACCGGTGGCCGCCCTCACCCCACGCCCCACAGGGTCACGTAGAACTACGCGTTCTAAAAGCCACCCTTGGGTTAATGGATGCACTGCCGCAACATGCCCCACTGCTCAAAAACATGATGCGTCCCCACATCCACAACGGCCAATTAAGGTCCATGACCCGCATTGACCTTATTCTAGCACCGGCGAAATTCCAACCCCACATCTCCCACTTCAAAACAACGAAAATGGAATTCTCCGACCACCTAACTGGTCTTGATAACATACCACTTACCCGTCACAGTTGCAAAGGCCCCACATTGGTGCAAAATCTGCCCCCCAGAGCTTGCGTCGCCAGGATTTTCCACGTGGGTGGAAGAGGCAACTTTGGCAAAATTGTTTGTTGCACCGTTTTGCGTGGACCCCATTTCCACATGGGTAACTTTCAAAAAGACACCATCCGCCACTATCGCCATCTCTTATCCAGATGCTCATGAGCCACATCAGTGGTTATATCGCACCTGCTGGCAGAATTGGCCCACTTGGAGTCCAACATTCTAGCCTCAGGATATAGCCCTGAGGGCCAGAAGTGGGCGGAGGCAGCAGCCCACCTCAACACACTTGAAAGGCAACACAAACATCAGGTTTGTGTCCAATACAGGGCCACATGCATCACTAAAGGTGACAAGTGCACCGCATACTTCTTCAAAAATTTTTTGCACCATGCCAGAGCGTGGCCTGCACACAGGTGCGAAGATTGGATAAATCTATCATGGACACACTGGCTGAAGTGGCAATTGAAATGCAAAGATATTACTCTGAGTTATACCAAGCCGAACCAATTCAGCCAGCCGAAATGGCAGAATTTCTCGACAGAGCTCATATCTGCACCATTTTCCAATACCCGGAAATAATGAATTTAATTACTCCGAATGAATTATGGACTACCATTCACAGTGCGCCAAACCGAAAATGCCCAGGCCCAGATGGCATTCCATATGAGTTCTACAAAAAATATTTTAAATACATATCCCCATTGCTGCTAGCCTCACTCAACCAAAGCCTGTTGGAAACGCGCCTCCTACCAGGAGTACATGAGGCTTTTACAGTCACACTCTTCAAGAAAGGGGATAGGCTAGACTTAGCCAACTGGCGCCCCATTTCTCTAATAAACACAGACACCAAAATTTTAACAAAAATCATGGCTAACCGTTTAGGGACTGTAGCATCTGCCACCATCTCTCCAGAACAATTCAGTTTCATCCCCAGAAGGTCAATTTGGGATAACGTGCACTCTGTGGCTAATGTGTGTCAGTCCACAGCCTCTGGGGCACTTGTATTCTTGGACCAACAAAAGGCCTATGATAGAGTAAACTGGGAATACCTTAGGGCCTGCCTCCAACAATTCCGCCTACCTCCCCGCTTCATTAACTGGGTGATGCTGCTCACGGAATCTGCAACAATGGCTGTGCACGGCCCAGGTTTCCTAACGGAAGTAGTCCATCCTCAAAGGAGCCTGCGACAAGGGGACCCCCTGAGCCCACTCTTATACAACTTTAGCCTTGACCCACTACTGCGAAATATGAATGCCCAACTCACTGGGGTCCATGTGCCAGGCCAAACCCCAGTCAAGATGATGGCATTTGCAGATGATTGCGTGGTGGGGGTGTCTAATAATAAAGATGCACGCGCGCTTGAAGCCCTCATCCAGGAATATTCCTGGGTAAGCAACACGGCACTGAACGCCTCCAAAACCGAAACCATCCTCCTTGGTCGGTTTCAGAACTGCTGGGCCCCAGCAAGTAGTTCCCAACCCAGCCCAGCTGCTCGCCCAAGTCCACGCCTTACTAACTCAAAACACACCGCTCCACTGGTGCTCCCCTTTGTGCCGCGACCTACCATAGGACCGGTACGCCATCTGGGCGTGTGGTTGGAGGCAGGAGGATACGCGTCAGCAGTAATGGAGGGCCATATACTGGACAACGTGACGAAGCGAATCGCCTCTCTCAGAGCCCACCCTACTACCCTCACTGGCAGGGTTGTTCTTGCCAACTCTATGCTCCTATTCAAAGTCTGGTTTGGAGCCCACGCCATCCCCTTCTCCCCAAGCTTCTTCAAATCCCTGTATGCTTTGCTACAAGGTTGGCTTTGGTCAGGCCACCCTCCACCAGTACGGCTAGAGGTCATGTTTGGCCCTCATCATCATGGTGGCATGGGCCTACTTGACTTCAAAGCCCATGCCGCCAAGATCCTAGGCACCTGGATTGCAGCCGTCACTGCTCCTACACTCCCATCCCAACACTGGTCCCGCGCAGCCTGCTCTAACTTCTCCCGAGCCTTGGGCCTCAACAATCCATCAAACCCCCACTCCCTGATGAAATACCTCGCATCACACACATCAGCCACAGGTCCTCACGGGACCAAAACCCACTACAAACGAATCCTACTCTCCATGCGAAGCGCAGAGTGGAGAATTCGTATTAGTGGACATACAACCTGAAGAGGCCGCCCCTCTCCTCAGTTCACACAAGAGGTACAGGGGCTACCCATCCATGATGGCGTGATCCCCATTCGACCCCAAGTCCTATCCAGGGTGGACTACCTGGACATGATGGACATCCCTTATTCCACTGAAACCCAAAAGACTATCTGGAAATATGCACACCATCCTCTGTTGCAGCCTCAAGTCCGCTCCCATGTGTGGCGCTGCCTGAGGCGGGTGTATCATACAGCTGAGCGCTCTAATGCTTTACACTCATCCTGTGTCGTGTGTGGCCAGTATGGAACGCTGTTTCACCGCCTGGAGAAGTGCCCCACCTCTAAAGTAATATGGCGCGAAGTCCAACGTCTGCTAGGCCAGGATCAAACACATCCCTTCAGTCTGTCAAGAGATATGTTTGCTTCATCAATGGCCTCCCCCTCCCACCCTCCCTTCGTGCTCTGGTGGTTGCAATCGCCATGTGGACTATCCACACGATTGTCTTGGATGCCATCGCCGGATCCATCCCCACCCTCCCTGAAGCTGTCCACAGATTCCGGTCTCATTTGGTGGATCACTTTCAAGCGTGGATGTTTCGATATCTCCCACCACGTCGCTGGCAGCTGGTCTCCTCCTGGTTCCCAGTCTGGTTCATCAAATCAGACCCCTTCCTCCACACGTGCTCAATAGTGGCTACGCCCCCTACACACGTTCCCTCCCCCTTCCCATAAGTGGCGTTCCCGCTGGCAACAAGAGATAGCATCGCTTCTCTGGGGTGCCTCACCTGGTACTGAGTTTTGTCTCTTCTGAGTCATATTCGGAAGTGTCCATCCCATGGTCGGCCTTCCCCACAATAAGTTTAAAATTTAAAATAATACAACAGATGATCCAGCCTTTGTATCCAAGTTGAAGCCCTGACAAACAACAGATGACTTATGAGAAATAATGGATATTGTCATAAAACTAACCAGATGGATTCCTCCCAATAATATCAGATTTAGGGTGGTTGATTAGTTGGGCATGATTGCTAGCTAATAGCCTAGTTTGATATTATTTTAATGGTATATCTGTCAATTGGTGCTCTTCATTTTGGTGGGTTGTGACCTTTCAAAGTAACAGGGATAATCCCCAATAGTAATGTTATTTGAAGGTTGACACTGGAGACTAAAGCCAAGGATGTCAACCAAATAACTACTAATTGTTTGGATTTGGCGGAATCCTAGTTCAACGCAAAACTGCCAACCATTAGTCAATGTGGGATTTTCCAATGGAAAACTAATATATTCATTATCAAACATCTGATGATGATTTTTCTGCCTTAATCTGAGTACCGGCAACTAAGGCTGAGGATGCTCAAAGGTATATAATGATAAGATTTTATATGACTGACTGGCAAATTGTGCTGAGAATGGGTCAACATAATATTCAGTGATTGGGATGAGCGGATTGTGAAGGAATTAGTATCACAGACAACTGAAGATAGGTTGAAGTTCCAGCTTGGATGGCCAAGGGGTTTTCATAGGCGCAGTAGCTTAGAGTATTAATAGTCATCATTCCCTCCA
This sequence comes from Massospora cicadina, assembly GCA_022478985.1. NCBI lineage: Eukaryota > Fungi > Entomophthoromycota > Entomophthoromycetes > Entomophthorales > Entomophthoraceae > Massospora > Massospora cicadina. The sequence continues at coordinate 14,502 of JAKSZP010017363.1, forward strand.
AATAAAGCTCTCTCTTTCTCCCACCTTTATTTGTTTCAAGTAGCAAGAGCCACTAAGATGGGTAGGGGTGAGATTAGAGATCCCTGAGGCAGGTGCGGGGTGACACGCCTGGAGTGTCTGACGTTGCCAGCTCCCACAACTCAGCTCTATAAGGAACCCCAATGGGAACCTGGCCAACCAGCCACCAATGGTGAGGGACTGATGGCCGTCAGCTATGAGGGTAATGCAGCATAGGAGTGCCATAGCTTCCAAGATGGGGGATGGACTCACCAGGGCGCACCTAAGAGAGGCTGGCGATTGGTTATGAGGGAGAAGGATCAAGGGGTTGAGCCGCCCAGGAAGGGGGCTGAGGACCACCAGTGCACTCCCAAGTGGGGCTAACTTGCTAAGGTGAAGTTGTTGGTATGTTGGGTTGGTAGGTTAGATATGGATTTGAAGGGGGTTGGTACGCCTATGAAGGTGAAACAGCAAGGGCCAAGAAGTCTCCATACTATTTGGCCTGACACACTAGTGGAGCCTACTGTCATTGGAAAAGAGTTTATTTGAAATTGATGCTCACTACAGGGCGTTCTGCTGGTTGGTTCCAGAGTAGCTGACAGTTTGGCGAGGAGGTGGCGGGGATAGCGCCAGCATGTCCAGGAAGGGGAAGAGCATGTTGGTGTGACCACAAACTGGAGGCTAGGCTCTAGCAATTGTTGGTGGTGTGGAGGGGAAAGCCCTGGACACCATCCCCACAAGCTGAGGCTGGAAAGTAGGAGAAATACCATCTGGTTAAGTGGGGGAAATGTCAGAATTTTAACCAGACAGATTCCTCCACAGATTATGTGTTATTTGTGACGGTCAAGGCGCTGCCTGACTGCCATATAGCCCTGACCCCCCTAAGGTGGGGATCGCGGCTAGTAGTACCATAAATAATATGAATAAAAGCATGGGCTTGAGGGCAATGATCCTCAAAAATGGCATTATGTCAAGTCAGATGCCATAAATTGATGAAACCTCAGAGAAAAGGAGGCAAAAGTTGATGTAAATGATGACTGGGCCAATCAGAGGCCGCCAACTCAAATTCTATGGATCTAAATAAAGAGATTGGCAATGGCAAAGAGCAGCCCAGCGAATCAGCTTCCAAGCCAAATTATGCCAAAAACGGACTTGGCAAGAATCATGGCATTGGGCAGCCCAGAAAATCAGGAGCTGACAAGCTAAATAATACCAAAAGAGGAAATGATGAGAATCATGGCATCGGGCAGCTCAGCAAATCAGGAGCTGCTAAGCCAAATCCGCCGCTTGTCAAAAGTATTGAGAGCCACGGCAAAGGGAAGCCCAGCGAATCAGGGGCTGCCAGGCCAAATTATCCCAAAAATGAGAATTTTGGCAATAAGGTTGACACAAGCTCTGATCCGTCCCAAAAAATAAAAATATATGAGGAAAAGTTTCTGTAATGCCATGGGTACCCAACGAATGGTCTAGAATGGGCCAAGACAATAATATTGGAGGCCGAGATTCTCAAAATAGGCCTGCAAATAACACGCCACCTGCGGACTCCGTGGGGTCCAATTTCTCCATATCCCCCATTCCATAATATAAAAACAACCAATAGAAGGTTTTTAAGACAACTTCGTGTTCTAATATATCAAATAAAAACATTAAAAATGAAGATAAAATTTTGAGATTTTGAAACCATTTATTGAGATTTTGATGAAAAACCAGGGATTTTGAGTGAAGAAGATGGACCAATCCTCAGATTTTGACAGAGAAGTCACCTATCTGTATGCTCTCTCTGGGGGACAGACTGTCCTCCTCAGTGTGAGCATCATCCTCACAGTGTTCCAGGGATACCTCAATTGCTCATCAAGCCAACGAATGAGGGACCTAACCACAGTGGCCCTCTTTTGCCTATGGGCCCTCACATGGGCCCTTTTGCCCAACTGCTTTGTGGCAATGTGGAAAGACCCCTTTCGTCACATTAGACAAAGTTCATTCAATCTCATCTCCCTTTTATGGGATGGGATGGGGAGACCATATTAGAGAGTCCTACAATCTTGGTATGAGCATACTACCACTCTCATGATGGTCATCTTTTCCATCCTGTTCCTGCTGAGGGAAGCCGCTCGCCTCTTACCATCCCAAGGGAATTCCATCACTTATGTCCAACACGTTGATGCCACGTCTGAGTTTAGACAAGCATTGACCCTGGAAGAGTTGAGTGTAATGCATGGAACCTTCTCCCACGTTAGATTACAGGACCGCCTTACAGCACCTCTGGGGGTACAATGGCTGCATCCCTCCAGATTGCCCAGGTGATAGAAGACCTGCCAAAGAACCTGTCTATCTGGCTTATTGACCTGTTGGAAACACAGTCGGCCCCTCCAGCCTCTCTGGAGGACTGCCTCCACCTTGTGGAAAGAGCCGCCACATTAAATGACTCTCAGGATTCCGCCTGGTCAGCGCTCTTGGCCCTCAGCTAAGGTAGTATGGCCTTTAAGGAGTACGCTCAGCTGTTCCAGCCCCTAGCCAAGGCCACAAAAGTGTCCTCTTCCCAGCTTGCATGGATGTTTAGACAGAAGCTTTGCACAGACATCCTCACAGCTATGGCCGCCACCCGCCTGGGGGCAACCTTGGAAGAAGAGGTCACTGTTGCTTCCCAGGTAGAAAACCAGCTAGCCTTGGCCCAAACCAGGGCCCCTGTGCCCGGGAACCACAGTAGATTCCGCAGATGATGCGCGGAGTCAGAGCCCATCTCAAGCCATATGGGGCAAAAGGAGCAGGGGGGCCCCGGAGAAAATGACCCACGCCTTGCAGCTCCTTCACCCACTGCTCCCAGCAGCTCGGATGGCCCCACCTACAACCTTCGCCTGACCCCTGCATGCATCTCTTCACTCAATAAAGGAAATAGTTCCTCCTACCTGTTTATTTTGTTTACTTTGAAGCGAAAGAAGAAAGAGAAAGGGGCCAAATTAGAAAAACTATGGGCTTTAGTGGAAGCTGGGGCCAAAGAAAACTACTTGGACCGAGAGCTAGCCAGGGGATTGGGAGTACAAATGTGAAAAAGGGGACTATGACTCTTGCGGACACCTCCAAGTCAATGGAATGCTGGGAGATTGAGCCTAGGATCAAGCTATAACAGGGAGTCCATCACTTCTGGGAAGACTTTTGCGCCATCCAGAACCTGCCCCACCCCATCGTTCTGGGCATGAACTGGTGGCATAAGTACTCCCCACATTTTGATCTGGAGGAGGGCCAGGTGATCCTTCACCCCAATGAACAAGAGCCTTTAACGTTAGAATTCTTTACCTCTGGCAGAAGCAGGCCTGGCGTGAACTCTGTGCACCTAGGGATGAAGAGGGAAAAGATACCGGTGGAATTCAGAGACTACAAACACCTGTTCCAGAAGAGCGTCGCCACTCCCTGCGATCCACAGGGCCCCTTTGCATTCTCGTTCAAGTTCAAAGGGGATGCTGAGCTCCCAAAAGGAAGCCTGGTGTACCCCCTGAACCCCAGAGCAAAGGAAGCCTTAGACAAGTATGTGAAGGATATGTTGAAGCGAGGGATGATTTTGCCCTCAAAATCTTCTGTGGTGTCTCCCATCCTCCTGGTCCCCAAGGCCAATGGCGAGCTCCGCCCCTGCGTGGACTACTGTCATCTAAACGCCATAACTGAAACGGATCCCTATCCCATTTTGATAATGGCGAGCATCTCACAGATGATTGCTGGGAGTCAGGTGTTCTCTAAGTTGGACCTGGTCGACGCTTTCAACCAAGTGCCAGTTGTACCCGAGCACCAACAGTACACAGCATTCAAGTGCCACATAGGGGTATATGATTACAAGGTTATGCCATTCAGACTTAAGAACGCCCCTGCCATTTTCCAAAGGACCATTGACCATGCCTTGGGCGACTTGAATGGGAGATGCTGTGTTGAGTACATGGATGGCATCTTGGTGTTCTCCAAGTCTCGCGAGATTCACACAGAGGATGTCAAGAAGGTCCTCAGTGCACTGGACAAGGCTAACCTGCAACTGAAGCCCTCCAAAAGCGAGTTCTACAAGGGCTCAGTATCTTTCCTAGGAAATGTTGTATTTGAGAAGGGGACAGCCATCTGCCAAAACAAGCTGATGGCAGTGAAGGAGTGGGCAGCACCAACGGATGAGACAGGTGTGCACAGTTTCTTAGGGGTGGTGAATTTCCTGAGGAGATTCACCAAGGACCTCTTAGAAACAGCTTCCCCGCTTACCTGGTTGACCAGGAAAGTCCCTTTCCAATGGGGAGGAAGAAGAGAGGGCGTTCCAGGCCATCAAGGAGGCCCTTCTCACAGCGCCAGTCCTAGTGCACTCGAACGCTTATTCCCCATTCATTGTAGAGACAGATGCATCAAACTTCGCCATTGGGGCGGTCCTCTTGCAGACAGGGGAGGATGGTTTGGAGCAACCGGTATGCTATTTCAGCAGGAAGATGCTACTGGCAGAAACAAACTACCCTGTCTATGACAAGGAACTCCTGGAGATTGTTGCAGCATTATATGAGTGGCAGCATCATCTGTTGTACATGCGCCACACGTTCACAATCTGGACTGACCACAGGGCTTTGAAATTCCACAAGAGCCCCCATAGGATGAACCAAAGACAAGCCCACTGGCACCTAGAGCTGTCTCATTATGATTTTAAAATAGAATATAATCCTGGGGAGAGCAACTTACTCCAAGGCCTACTTAGCCAGGACCCAAAAATGACCTTTGCGAAGAAGGAGCTGGATGAGTATAACATGGCCACGATGCTCCCTCCCCAGGTGTTTGCATTGATATAGGAGGAACGCGCTGACTTAAAAGAGAGAATCCAGACAGCCCAATGATGCACCAAATTCGGAGAGATGGTCAGAAGAGAGTTAGAGGGAGGGGACCCCAGTGAAGGCTACAAGAATTTCAGGAAGGAGGGGGGCCTCATCCTGCACTACAAATGCTATGGGTCCTGACGCTCAAGCTTTAAACTGAAGTGATGGAGTTATGTCATGACCACCCCTGGCGGGACAACTTGGGGTGGGGAAAACAATTGAGCTAATATGCTAGAGCTACTCCTGGCTGGGCCTTGTGGGAATGGTAAGAGGGTATACCGCACACTGCCTTACCTGCACCTGATCAAAGCCAACATGAAACAAACCTGCAGGGAAGTTAAAACCACTGCAGATCGCTCAAGTGCTGTGGACCTCCCTGATCGTGGACTTTATCACCAGGCTCCCAAAATTAGAGGGCTACGATGCAGTCATGGTGGTGGTGGACCAACTAACAAAGTATGCGGAGTTCTTCCCTTGCACCTCTAAGGTCATGGCGAAGGACATGGCTGAAATCTTCATGAGGGAGGTCTTTGCTCAACATGGACTCCTGGATGAGATTATCTCAGACAGGGGCCCGCATTTCATCTCCAGGTTTTGGGATCACCTCCTGGAAAATCTATAAAATTAAACCATGCCATTCCTCCACTTACCACCCCCAATCGGATGGCCAGATGGAGAGGGTCAATTAGACCCTGGAACAGTACCTATGGTGCTACCTCATCACATGACATGATCATTGGATCAAGTGGCTGTGGATTGCACAGTTCTTATACAACAATCTGGTGCACTCATCAACTGGAATGTTGCCCTTTTTCGCAAACCATGGGTATCACCCACGAACAATGGAGGGACATGAAGGGGGTACAAACCCCATGGCAGATGAGTTAGTGACTGGAATTAGGGAAAATTTTGAGATTTTGAGAGCCAACCTGGAGAAGGCGGCAGAGGCTCAGAAGAGGAAGGCAGATGCACATTGCTCCGAGGCTCCACCCCTCAAAGATGGAGATTATGTGTTGATAAATGCCAAACACTACACAGCTCCAGGACAGTGTAGAAAGTTTGGACCTGTCAACCTAGGGCCCTACAAGGTCCTTTGACAGATAATGAGGTGGCGTACAAATTAGAATTCCCAGAAGGATCGCGCGCACATCCAGTTTTGCACGTTTCACAGCTCAAGAAGTATGAAGGACCCATACCAGCAAAGTTGGAGCTGGTCCAGTCAGACAACCCAGGGGAGGTGGAGTACGAGGTGGAGGAGATTCTGGACACTAAGATCACTTGCAAAAAGTGATGGTATTTAATGAAATGGGTCAGCTACCTGATAGAAGAATCCTCCTGGCAAACAGCCGCTGATTGCACCAACTGTCCCCGGAAGGTGGAGGAATACTGGGGGCGCAAGGGGCTCTCCTCTGAGGGGGGTCATGTGATGGTCAAGGCGCTGCCTGACCGCCACATAGCCCTGACCCCCCCTAAGGCAGGGATCGCAGCCAGTAGTACCATAAATAATATAAGTAAAAGCGTGGAGCTCAAGGGCAACGACCCTCAAAAATAGCATTCTGTTGAATCAGATGCTGTAAAATTGATGAAACCTTGGGGCAAAGGTGGCAAAGGTCAACACAAATGGCGACTGGGCCAATCAGAGGCCACCAACCCAAATTCCAAGGACTTAAGCATAGAGATTGGCAATGGCAAAGAGCAGCCCAGCAAATCAGGGGCTGCCAAGCCAAATTATGCCAAGAATGGAAACAGCAAGAATCATGGCATTGGGCAGCCCAGCAAATCAGGAGCTGCTAAGCCAAATAATACCAAAAGAGGAATTGACAAGAATCATGGCATCAAGCAGCTCAGCAAATCAGGAGTTGCCAAGCTGAATCCGCCACTTGTCAAAAGTACCAAGAGCCACGGCGAAGGGCAGCCCAGCAAATCAGGGGCTGCCAGGCCAAATTATCCCAAAAAATGGGAATTTTGGTAATAAGGCCAATAGGAGCTCTGAACTATCCCCGATGAACAAAAATATATACAGAAAAGTTTCCGTAATGCCATGGGTACCCAACGAATGGTCTAGAATGGGCTAAGACAGGAATATTGGAGGCTGAGATTTTCAAAATAGGCGTGTAAATAACACGCCACCTATGTGCGGACTCCATGGGGTCTAATTTCTCCATATCCCCCATTCCATAATATAAAAACAACCAATAGAAGGTGTTTAAGACAACTTCATGTTCTAATATATCAAATAAAAACATTAAAAAATGAAGATAAAATTTTGAGATTTGAAGGAAAACCAGGGATTTTGAGTGAAGAAAATGGACCATTCCTCAGATTTTGACAGAACTGTCGCCTCTCTGTATGCTCTCTCTGGGGGACAAACTGTCCTCCTCAGTGTGATCATCGTCCTTACAGTGTTTCAGGGATACCTCAATTGCTCATCAAGCCAACGAATGAGGGACCTAACCACAGCGGCCCTCTTTTGCCTATGAACCCTCACATGGTCCCTCTTGCCCAACTGCTTTGTGGCAATGTGGAAAGACCCCGTTCATCACATTATTTAGAATGAAATGGAAAATATTTTGGCGGAATGACTCATTGACGAATTTTGTGGTTATGTAAGTAATTGCTAGGTAGTTGCTCTCCAATTGGGTTGAGACAAATTCAAGTATTCAACCGAAAGAGGAAGTTAGGATTGAGTGGGGCCAGTCAATAGCCTCATATTAGTATATGGATCACAAGTGACTAGTAGCCAAGAATGATTCAACTATATCCATTAAGTAATATTGGCAGAAACTGAAACTCCTGAGTTTGAGGTGGCTGAGTTTGTTTCCAGCACCTTATATATAATAATCCATAATTGCCTGAGAAAGGCAATACCACAAATAATTGATGAAGAGAGTCAAAATGATTTGTTGGCGAGAAGCCAAGATATTCTGAGTGACCTGAACAGCTGAAAATGTTTCCAGCGCATAATTACTAAGTCAAATTTAATCTGATATATATTTATATAATAATTTATATGGCTCACCAGCAACTGAAGGCTAAAGATGAAGCCAAAACTAATATTTGGATATTGGGAAGGATAGGGTGACATGGTTGATACCAGGGAAGAGAGAAGCGCAGTGGAAGAGAAAGTGGTTAACTGGAAGGTTTAGCAATGAGCTAAAGGTCAGTGAGGGGCGCAGTAGCCCCTTTGTAGATATAAAACATGGTAATTCCTTTTCACTAAATATATTCCTTTGCCTAACCTCCCTTTTATTTAAGTTTATGTTTATTCTTATGGTTTGAAAGTTAGGTGGGGGATTCCCAAATGGTGCGGGTGACACACTAAGGGGTCAGCCAGAGCTGCTGGCCCCATCACCTAAGGTGAAATGGCAAGGGTCAGCCAGTCTTCATACTTGTTTTCCTGCTGACCAGCAGAGTCCACTTTTTCAGGGAAGCAATTTTCCAACAAGGTTTTTATTATTTAACTAAGGCAAGCTGACCAGGGGATGGGCATTACCAAGTATGTGTGGAAAACAAAGATATATAAAATTGGGCACCCCGGGGTACTCAGGTTACCCCTGTTGCCAGCGGGACTGCCAGGTATGGGAGGGGTTGATGCGCTACTCCAAGGGGGTTTCCCCGCTATGGAGCAGGTGTGAAGGAAGGGGTCTGTGTGAAGGAACCAGAGTGGGAACCATGAGTTTATGAGTCTCTGTTGCCTTGGTTTCATATATCCATAGAGCCAGGCTTGGAAGTGCTCCAGTAAGTGGACATGGAACCTATTGATAACCCCATGGATGGTTGGGACCGTGCCCCTGAACGCATCTAAGGCGATGGTGTGGATTGTCCACATTGCAATGGGTATCATTAGGGAGCAGAGGGTAGATGGGATTGGTGACTCGATCTGGAGCGCGAGGAGGCTATTTAATATAGAAAATTTCTGCTCGTTTTGGATTTTAAGAAGGCGCGCGACTTCCTGCCATATGGCTTTGGTTGGGGGGCATGTTTCTAGGCGGTGATGTAGGGAACCCTCCCCCCACATACTGCGCAGGTTGTGTGGGGGGAATTGGAGCGGTCCGCCATCCTATAGGTCCTTCTCAGACAACGCCAGGCGTTGGATCTTACCCTCAGCTGTAGGAGTGGGTGGTGCATCATTCTCCACGCTGTCTTCTGTGTGGTTAAGTTGTAGGGGATGTCCAACGCATCTAGGTATTCGATTTTAGCAATGGTTAGGGTCATAGAAAGCATGTCTCTCTGGGGGTGGTTTTCTGGATTTCTTAATTTGAAGTGGGGACTGGGTCGTCCCCTTCCCTGCACAGTGCCAGTGTTCTCTACGGTCTATCCCATGTGACGGATGGTTTGGAGGATGCGTTTGAAGTGAGGGAGGTACCATGCTGACCTGTTGCAGTAGGGTGTTTAGCAAGGTATGATAGTAGTCTGGGTGGCTATGTGGGTTGGTTAATTTGAGCGCCTGTGCGAAGTTAGTCCTCGCTGCCCTAGACCAGTGTTGTTGTGGGAGGTCTGAGGCAAGGACTTCCTTTATCCAGGTACCCAGGATGCGGTTGGCGTGGCTCTCAAAATCTATTAGTCCCATGCCTCCGCTTGAGCGTGGGCCAAAGAGTGTTTCCATACATATGGGAGGATGGGATCTGGGCCACATCCAGCCCTGGATGAGCGCGCGGATTGAAGTTATAAAGATGGGTGAGAAGTTGATCACGTGGGCAGGGTACCATAGTATTGAGAGGATGAGTGAGTCAGCAACTGTTACTCGCCCCATTAGACCTGGGGATCTTCCCTTGAGGGAGGCTACATGATTGGATACCCACTGTAGTAGGTTGCTTTCCATTGTCTCATTGGCATATCCCCCTGTTTCCAGCCGTATCCCAAGGTGGCGGACAGGAGTGGTGGTGGGAGGTGATGCAAAAGGTAAGATGAGTGGGTTTTTCCTTCATATGGGGGTATGAGGTTCTGGTGTTGTAGCCCAGTTGTTAGTGTACTTGCCTAAGAGAATGATTTCTGTTTTACTTTTGTTGAGTAATGCGTTGCTCACCATGGAATATTCCTCTAGGGTGCGTTCCAGCTGTCAGGCATCATTGTTGTTAGCTATACCTGCCATGCAGTCATCCGCAAAGGCCAGTATCTTGACTGTTGGCTGGCCTTGTGCAGTTTTGCCCTTGAGGCGTGAGTCAGTTGCGCGGAGGAGTGGATCAAAAACTGAAATTGTATAGCTTTGGTCTGAGAGAATCCCCTTGTTTGAGCCCTCTGTGTGGTGTGATCTTGTTAGTTAGGAAGCCAGGGCCGCATACAGCCATGGTTGCAGATTTTGTAAGGAGCATCGCCTAGTTTATGAATCTGGGTGGGAGTTTGAAAGCGTGTAGGCATTCCTTTAGGTATGGCCAACTAACGCGGTAATATTCCTTTTCCTGGTCTAAGAAGACTAGGGCTCCAGTTGCTTTGGACTGACATATGTTTGCAACAGGGTGTATGTTGTTCCAGATTGAGCGCCCTGGTATAAATCCAAACTGGTTGGGTGACAGGACGTCAGAGGCAATTGCGCCTAATCTGGCTGCTAAATTTTTTGTTAGAATTTTTGTGTCAGTATTAAAGAGCGCAATTGGACGCCTATTGTCCAGGTCCAATTTGTCACCCTTTTTATACAAGGTTATGACATATGATTCATGGCCACCAGGTAGGAGGTGTGTTTTCAGCAAGCACTGGTTCATAGACGCCAATAGGAGGGGGGCAATTTGTTGAAAAAATTTTTTGTAAAATTCATATGGTATCCCATCAGGCCCTGGGCATTTCCTATGTGGTACACCGCGGATTGTATCCCAAAGCTCCTCCCATGTAATTAGATTTAGAATATTGTAGTTCAGCGGTGTGCTTTATATTCTGGCAGTTTGTATAAATTTTGTGATTTTTTGTGGGTCTGTCAGCATATCACGGTATAATTTGGTGTAATAGCGGTGTACTTCCGCCTTGACCTCCTCAGGGTCAGTTGCCATGGTGCCGTCAGTCTTATGGACCTGTGTGCATGCGGGCTGGTTGCCGCGGGAGTGGAATTGTTGGAAGAAATATGTTGAATATGTTTCACCTTCCTTTATGAACTTACCTTTGTTTGATACTTTGATTCTGTGTTGGTGCTCAAAGATGAGGGTGTTTAGTCAGGTGGATAATTCCGCCCATTTGCATCCCCAGTTGGGGCTATAATTGGATCTTGGGGTGTTAATCTTGAGGGGGACAGTTCTGCCAAGGTACGCCTAATTGTGGCTGAATTGGTGGTGTACTTAAATGATGCGAGATGTTGGGTTTTGTTGATTAGTTCCTTTTTGAAATTTGCCCATGTTACAATGGGATCTAATGTGAATGGGGCTTTAACTCTTGGTTCATGGCCTCGTGTTCAACCCAGTCAGATATTTAAAGTAATTTTATGTTTTCTGGGTGTAGCTTTCTCCAGGGTGACACCTGTGCGTGGGTTCAGGTTGGCAATAACTGCACTGAAACAAGTCAGTGGTCATAGAAATTGACTTTTTTGTTGTAAATTTGGATTTTTTTGATCAACAGGTTTGCAGAACGAGGATGTGATTGATGCGGCTCATTGATATGAGCGCTCCCTCGCATATGTTGGGCCATGCCATGTGGGGAAGGAGTGATGATATGGGGGAGGGCATCCTGTAGGCGAAAGGATGCCTTCATTGTTCAGAATTCGATGTGTCCTGGTGGGTACCCCCTGGGGTTTGGCCATCAGTCTGTGTTGGGGCTATCCCAGCAGTTAAAGTCACCCAACATGATGGTATCTGGTGGAAGGGTGAGTGTTGGAACAGTTTTGAGAAATTTTTATCTCTCAGCTGCGGTGCATGGTGCTTAGATGCATGCTATCAAGATTGTTTCATCTTAGCATGTGATTGTTGCTACCAGGATGAAGCCGTGAAGGTATGATGAGGAGTTTGTAATTTGTAATTTTTTGTTATTTTGGACGATCACCCCACAGTGAGTCGTCCATACCAATTGTGATGGTGAGACCCTGGCTGACCAGGATCCTTCTTACCCTTGTAGACAGTGGGTTTCTTGAATGGGCAAGATGTCTACAAGGGGTTTTTGCAAAAAGTCCAGCTTTTTGGCTTGGGATGTTTGAGCCCTGGCTCCTGCGATGTTTAGCATCCCTATTGACACTGAGGTGCCCGCGGCGCCTCAGGAGTGGTTTGGAGGGCCCTCTGGCCCTAACCCACCGCAGCTCATTTTGGCCATGCTCCACGTCTGTACTCCAAATCTCTCAGTGACTATGTCAGTTCCCTTGATCTGATTTGATTTTTGTGGGAATTGTAGTTTTTGGAATTTGCATTATCTTTTCCTGCACGTATCTCATGATGGTTCAATGTAGAGTGCTGATTGGGTTCTGTAATTTTGGGGTTCGAATTTGGAGAATTGTGCACCACATTTTCGCCCATATTGCAGCTAAATTGTTCCTCAAAGTGTGCATGATTGATGTCACTTGGTGACTCAGTCAAGTTACTATAAAAATTTTCAACCTGGGCATAATGTTCTGATTGGTTGGCTCAGCATATATCCAAAATATCCTCTTAATTTGTCTAGGGTTGATGGATGATTCCACATGTGCTGCCGCCTCAGCTGCTGCTCGCTTGCAGGCTTTTTGTGCCACTTTGCATTGTTTATGTGTAACTGGGTCCACAATGGAGTAAAGTCCATCTTCACCCCAGCATAATGGGTGGTGGCCGTTGGTCATTCTGGAAAAGTTTTTGTTACTTTTGTCCATGGCTTACTCACAGTAGTCTGCTTCCATTAAGCCCTCCTTCATGGGGCATGCGTGTTCCTTGTGTCCCAATGAACCGCAGTGGTTGCATATAGGTGGTGCGCGTTCCATTGTAACTTGGAATGTGGATGACTACCCCCATCCACAAAGTGAAACTCTGCTGTGCGGGGGATTCTTGATAAGTCATCTTCCACTTTGGGGAATGGGTTGATCATGGTGATAGCTTTGCCTGTGCACAGGGTTGGCATCAGGCAAAATCATTGTAATTTGAGTTGCATAATTTCTCTGTAGGCTATGAGCCCTTTGCAGAGCTCCTCCTTGATTACCTTATGAGGAAGGTTGGTAGGGAGCGAGTTGAAGGAGATGAAAAAAGTTTTTGCTTTGTTCCATCTGGTGTGCACAATGTGCACTATTTTTTTGCCCTCAGGAAGGGCAATTTCAATGCAGACTTTTGCTGCAGCTTCCACTTCTTTGGCTGTTTCAAAACCAATATTGATCCAGCTGTGGCCCATGTTGTTAGTGGTGACATATACTGCGTGGGGGAAAAGGGAGGGCTGTGCCCCACATGTTTTCTCCCACAGGGTCAGGGACTCATCCCCAAGGAAGAGTTGGATCCCATGTTCCACCTTTGAAAGGGGTTAGTTACTTTGGATATACATGTATTGATCTTGTTTTATAGTAAATACCATAAACCCAGATGGTGTCTGAGTTTGTGGTTTCTTGGTGGCTTGGGTTCCTAGTCCCCTCTAGGGCATTTCTTGCCCTTAGGTGCACCGTTTTGCACACCTCTTGATGTGACACTCACCCAGGTTGTATTAGATTTATTATTAAAATTGCCCATCTCTGCTGTATGATTATCAAAAATTGCTGTTTGAATTGAATCATAGTAACTAAAGTGATTGTTATGGAAATTTTATAACAAGGTTGTTTAGCTAAAAAGAGTAAAATAAAGATTTAAAATACCTTATGTGGCACATTTTTAAAAAAATAATGCCTTTTCAGTTAAAAAATTTAATATTGGTTAACTGATTGTCTAAAGATTGGTGTATTCACCTTAATTTGGGACCACCTAGTGCTAAAAAAAGTTACCTGATTTTTTATTTTAAGAAAATTAAATTCGAGTTTAAATATAGACTTCTAGTGGATCAAAGGTTGGTCAAATATAGCTTTAAACAGTTATCATGCAATTATCTGAGCTATTTAAGTTAGGAGGATAGGAGAAATTGCGTCAATTGGAGACAGATTATAGTAACCATCTAATTTACACAAGTCTAAATACTAAATTAGCAATAGAAATTACTAAAAATGTAGCTGGAAGTTTACTTCAGTTGTAATCCATTTGTATCAAGTCTAACCATAAATTTCAGGTCTCAAAACCTAAGATAATTAAATTAAATTATTTAATTGAATGCACCCAACAATTAAAACCAATTTTATACTTCATCATTATACATATATAAAACTCACAAGTTGAGCATTCTATCCAATTAGATAATTTTAATCAAATGTAATCTAAGTTGATGTCGAAATGTATTCATTCATTGAGTAATAAATATAAAATACAAGCCATATTCTGATGCTTTGCTATGGTGTATATAACTTATTAGTTTTTTTTTAGTTTTTTAACTCCATATCATAATTGATTAGTAAAATAATAAGAGGGATATTGAAAATTATGTTTATTCTTAGCTATAACAGGTTTCAAACCTGTTACAGCATTTTTAACCCCACCTTAGCTTGTGGTTACAAATGTGTGCAACTAACCCAGCTTATATTTTCCTATTAAATTCTAAAATATTTTAGTTTTTATATTGGTAGATAGCCATCAAAAAGTTCAGAAACCATTAAACCTATCAATATTCCAGCCTCCAATTACTTATGCCAAAATTAATTAAGCCTGCCAATTTTAATTATGTTATCAATCACTTACCTTAAACTAATGAGACCATCAAGTCATCTAAAAGACAAATTACCTCTCAGCAAAAAATAAATTGTTGAATTTAAAAAAGTCAAAGACTTTCAATTATTTATCAAAACTTATGAAAGTATTGAATTAAATGAATATTTAAAACTCATACAAACTGCTTTGTAATTACCATTAGAAACATATATATTTTAGGTCTTATATTGAACTGATATTAAAAATTATATAATTTTATTAGTAGTATGTTATTATCCCCAGAATTTATAAAGGACTTGTATAAAGATTAGTAATTTTTGGTTTATATGTTCATTAGATAATATATATAAACAAATGGACAGAAAGATACTTTTGTAAAGAAAAGTTTAGGCTAATCTTGTTGATACCCAGTTTAACAGAATTTTTGTGGGTTTAAAGTTTACCTGATGATCCAAATTGATTCTTTTTTATACTGGTAGATAGCTATTAATAAAATTAAGAAATCAAATTCTATTGAATTAATATAGAATTACCAATTAATCAGCCAAAACAATTAAACCTATCAAATTGACTAAAAATCTACAGCCATTTACCTGAAATCATTGAGCCCATTGAATCAACTTAAATCCACTGACCACCCAGCCAAAGCCAATTAATGAACTTTGAAATCAACCACCAACACCCACTAACAACTTAACAAATCCAATTACCATATTGAATAAACAAATAACTAACTGCTTGCTAAAAACATCAAGCTTATTAATCAACCCAAAACTACCAAAATACTTGCCAAAACCATTTATACTATCAAATTAAATAAATATCAAATTGTTCAGCCATAACAATATGACAAATTCTATCAAAACATATAAAACTTTTACTCCTTACATATAAATTTTTTATGAAAATTAAAAATCCAGCTTTGAGGTGCACATGGACCCCCTCTCATACCTATACTAAAGTCTTAAAAACTTTACATTCTGTAATTTTGGCTATGCATTGCGCACACACACTTTTTAGATTATTATAGATTGGTGTTGGACAATTATAAATCTGATATTATGAAAATAGCATTTTGGAGGTAAATATCTAAATAGCAGCCAAAAGACCCTGGCCAATTCTTGGTAGAACCCCTCAAATTGGGGCAACACTTTTATTAATTCTTCTCAGGCAAATAGCACAAGTTTGGGAAGTCATATCGCACCAACCATGCGGCAGAGTCAAAGGAGTCTGTCCAAGGTTCCTCCTCAGGCCACTTCCAGTTTAATTCACACACCTAGGCGGAGACCGCCCTTTTATAGGGTTGGAGGGGTCCCACAATGTGCAAATATTTTCCCTCCCATTGATTGGGTTAAATACATTAAATCTTTACCTAATGGACTAGTCCTACATGATACAACCCTTTATTGGCTGTTCCATACAATTGAGGCGAGTTTTGAGAGCTCCAATAGGTTAAAAGCACATATTAGCAAATTTGGATGCATCCAGATTATACCAAATTTCTCATCTGACTCACTTTGAGCTTTGATACATTTTAAATACTAAGCATCAAATTTTAATAGGGTTCACTTCTTGACCCCCCAGATATCACTAATAAAAAACTTATAAAATCAAGTTTATTTAGTATCTATAAAATTCTTATATTTCATTATAAGCAGTACAAACTCTAACCCCTAAAATCACTCATTCCTGCAGTTAATATTATTACCTCTCCTGAAAATCCTTGTCAAGATTTAGATGCAACCAGCACCAGCGAGCATCAAAAGCATGAATCCTGACAATTGGTATTGACATAGATTTATACTTGATATAATGGTTAATTGTGATTAAGGCCCAAAATAATTATTATAAATTATAAAGCAATGTTTTACCAGGCCTACAGACCAAAATCACCAATACTCTTAAAATTTTAAAGCTCTGAGCGATTTTCCATAATAATGACAAAATTTGATGCAACAAATTCCAGACAGATAGCCCCATTAGTGCTCCATTAACCAATAAGATAGGGAAGGATTCCTGAGATGACTTTTTATTATCTTGATATTAAGCCTGAGATTATATTCAGCGATTCTCTCCACCAATAGCCTCATCAACCACCTTATACACCCATTATACCTTACTCTTTATTGGCTTCCAAATGGTAAATAATGGAAACATCTTAGTTGTGCTACCATTATAGATTTCAGTCCAATCCTCATTGATGAATCTTGATATACTCCAACTCTGAACCTGAACTGTGCCATCACCTTCTACATTCCTGAATCTATTCCCACCCTCACATGTGGTGTGACTACCCTCATTATATCCTTCATTTTCCCATGTACTTTAAGTAGTACAAACCTTTTCATTAATAAAATACTTCTTACTTCTTAATTTTCGTATAGTAAAAGTCATATAGATCTTTAGTGTAGTCTTACCTTTACTAAATGATTGAGAACTTTACTGTATAGTCACTCTACCTACTTGTTAAAACAAATTCACTGAAATACTGACATACTGACTGAATAACTTATTAATTGATTGATTGACTGACTGACATCTGAAATTTTGAGTCTGATAGGTTCAATATATTTGGGTGAGTGGGTGAGAATTGGCGATTATTATCAAATCTAAACTATAAATTCTGATAGATTCAATATAATTGGGCGGTTGGGTGTTAATTGGCTAATATTATCAAATATGTCAATTGTTCACCTAAAACTAAACAAAAATCAGTAATAGAGTCTTAATTAGACTATCATAGAATAATAAGTAGATTTAAGGTAAACAGATCACCAGCCACAAGGGCAATAGAAAAGCTGTTAGTCAGTGGCTCAAGTGTAGGGCTGACACAGCCTTTAGGCCTTCAGTGAAAGCTCATAAATTAACCTGTTTAATGGCGGGTGTTGGGATTTTTTCTCACCTCTCCAGCTTCCTAGGTTATCTGCTGGTTTTCTAGAGGATTAGTCCCTCTTGAAAATGAATTATATATTGACTAACCTGAATTCTGGGATAATAATATTTGAAGATTTCAGGTAATTTTAGGTTTGGATCCATTGAGGATTGATCCAAACAAATGCTTAAGATCTCATTGGATAGAGTTTCTAACAACATTGGGATATCTTATAGTTGATTGCTAATTAACTATCAGGTGTACCAATTGGGATCAGCCATGTTTATCATCAACTTATTGGAAATTTAATCAGCCGTTGTGAGGCGAGTGATGCCGCTAGAATCAAGTAAAATAATCAGTTGGTTTGCAACCTGCTATAATGGGTAAAGAGTCCCATTACCTAAGTAGTCGCTAGAAAAATCTAATTGGTTTGCCTTAATAGAGTGGGAACTAGGGACAAATTCTCTGGCTCTTTTCATTTTAAGGTCTCAGGGATGTCTGATGGAGGAATCCTTAGCTCAATGGTGAAGACCATCGCTGAAGAGATTTCATAGTTTAATTCAACAGCAATAGCTGCTGTTTCATGGCTGAGGCAAAAACAAGGAGTTGTGCACCAAATTCTCCCTATAAATTCCCTAGTATCTTTATTGGTAAAGCAGATAGAGAATATCAATTCATATTTTATTAGGATTTAGTCTCACCCATTGTTGGTAATTTTGCCCATATTCTCAGCTGGCTAGATTACCAGGGACCACTAGGGGATAATGCTCTAATGCAAAGTGTATTGGATATCAGTTGACCCTGATTATGGGGAACTATGTTTGAGTGATTTTAGGTTATTTACCTGGTTAGATCTGTCAGTGGTCAATCTGAATGAATGCTTAAGATCTCGTTGGGCAGAGTTGCCAACTAAATAGGGACATCTGATAGTTATTTAACTATCGAATATACCAATTGGGATTTTTCAGGTTTTGTCACTAATCAATTGGGAAGTTAATGAGTAAGTTGCAAGGCAAGTGATGCTGCCAGCAATTAGCAAATTGATCAGTTGGTTCACGACCTGCCTTACTGGGTAAAAGTCCCATTACCTAAGCAGGTTGCGTGCCAAATATGGTTGGTTCACTTGTATTGAGAGGAAAGCGCTAAAGATACAAATTCTGACTCTTTCCAAAATAGGTCTCAAGGATGTTCAACAACAGAATCCTAGCTAGGATGGGAAGACCATCGCTGCTGAGATAAGGATTGGTAATTCAATGGCAACAGCTGCCATTTCATTGAGGAGGTGCCAACTGAGTTTTGGGCGCTGAATTCCCACTATGAATTCCCTAAAAAATACTAATAAAATATCATAATTATAATTTACTAAATATAAATTATCAGATCACTTTTAATAGAGTAATAGCCTAGTAAACTTTATCAGAACCAATCTAAGTTCTATTCTTTCTCAGGGATTTTATTGCTGTGTGCAATAATTGGGAGATTATCTAAGATAAAGAGTAAGGTTCTGAGTGGGGATTCAGAGAAAAAGCTGAAAAAAATTGGGAATTGCTGCCAACTATGTGTCAAACCAGAGAAACTTTAAACAGGGATCTAAGAGTAGATTGAGTTAGGTGGTATTAGGGAACAAATCCCTATTCAAGACATCATAAATATTTGAAGAGGAAATACTGGCTGATCGTTGGACTGAAATCTAATACTTCCATTCAACTATGGATAATAGTCGCCATATTATTATCAATAATTAAATCAACTACTATCATATAATGCAGAGAATTTCACAAAACCTTAACCTGTGCAAGTAATATATTTGTAGGGGTATTGCCCGAGAATAATCAGGAAACCTATAAATTTTAACAATTGGTGCTCACTACAGGTTTTTAGTTAAGTAGAAGATATTAGAACATGTTGTCATATGAAGATGCTTCTAATTCTGGCAATATGTTAATAAAGAAAGTAGCAATAATAAAGACAGAACGTGAAGTGGATCACTTTCAATTGCATTTTCCCAGCTTAGAAGTGGAGCTCTGAGTAAAATGAATTAAAAATACTCAATATTTGGGAAAAGGACTTGCAGTCTATATATGATAATGTTTAGTGCTGCAAGAAAATCTGTTCCACCTGACATCTATCTAAGATGGAGAGGATCAGCAGGGCCAACTCAGGTTGAAATTGGGTCACTTGAAATAGTCCTGAGGAGTGAGTGTTTAGATGAGACACTAGATGAGGAATTGGTTGAAATAGGAAGAAATCAATTAAGAGTATCTGATTGACATAACAATGAAGATATAAAGTCAAAGCAGGGAATTATTGATCCAAGATAGTGGAGAATCGTTTGACTCAATAATATATAAACAATGATCAGAAATTGCTGGAGATGAGTTCATCAATTCAACACGAAAATGGATGAAGCTAACAAGGCCAGATCAATCTTTGTGATTAAGGGATCGTTTCAGATCCACCAGTGGATTTATCTTCAACGTTTTGGATGGCCAAAAAGGGCAAAAATCGTTTTTTTCCTAAAAACAATCTATACAATCACATGTAAATGTTGATTTGAGAGATACAAGGATCCAAGCATCAGTTGCCAAAATATGAAATGAATTAGGACCTGTTGGACAAATAACAAGTTGAGATGAAGGCCCTGGCAAAAGTAGATGCTACCAGTACTGCAAAGTTCATCCTGGATCAAGTAGTATACTGACATGGATGCCCGCAGGTCCTGCTGAGCAACAATGGGACAAATTTTCATGTCTCATGTGATCCCACAATTGAATGAGATAATGTGGATCTGAGGAGTCGTGTCTGTACCCTACCAGCTGGAGATGAATGGACTGGTGGAACAATTTAATGGGAAGCTGGCTGCAATGCTGAGGAAGCTGGTCGCAGGAAGAACTTCTGTGTGGGGATAGTACCTGAGTTTAGTGACGTTCACCTACAATATCAGTTATCATACGGCAACAGGAAAACGCCATTTAAATTACTATATGGGAGGAAGGCTGCGTTGCCACTAAATCTTATATTCAGTGGTGGAAACAACATTGGGGCTGAGTGCTGATCAGTACATGAAGTTATTGATAAATATCCTGATTGAAATGCAATTGAAAGCATTTGATACTACTTTGAAGAAAGAATATGAGCAAAAATGATGGACGATAAGAACTGACCAGCCTTATCAGAATACTGAATAGGTGAAATAGTTGCCTATTGCAATATGCATGGTTTTAGAAGAAGAAACAAATTGGATGCATTGTGGTTGGGTCTATTTGAGATTATTACCAAGATGGTGACAGACGCCTACTCCATCAAGAACCCCTTGGATGGAAGGGTAGTAAATCTAGTTCATGCAAAGTATTTAAAGTGATGGAATGAGGAAAAAAATAATAAAAAAGAGTTCCCAAAGGACCACAGAACTATCAATCTGGTTATGTCCTAATGATTTGATAAAGTCCAAAAAAGGACCTCTGAACCAATCTAGTGGTTAGTTCTTAAAAAAGTAAGACCTCTGAAACATAGAAAACTGGTAGGTCTAAGTATACCTAGGGTCTAGTTTGGGGGAATAAAATAATGAGATGGACCACTGAACCAAAACAAGTCAAGCCCCGAGAAAAAGAAGAAAAAAATAAAAAATGGTAAAAACATTGGTAAAAGATAAAAAACTGCATAGAAAATCCAATATATTTTTATAATTTTTTATATTTTATTTTTTTATTGATTATCCTCAATTCAGAGAAGTTACTTTTCTCTCTTGTTGCAATTACTTATGCAACATCATTCAATTCAAGTCTGGAAAAAGTTTGATAATCTCACCGAGGAGATTATTTAATGCCCATATTGGGGAGCAGTTGGGCAAGTAAGGTCAAGGGCACAGGTGTTGGCCCCGCGGCACCCAAAGTTTGCAAATGCCACAGTGAACCCGGAGGAATAGATAAACTTAACAAAAAGCTGGTGGTAACCATTTCCCCAGAAATTTTAGCTTGGCAAGTGCAATGCAACCAGTACATCAAAATACTGCACTCCCAACCACTCTCATTGGTGGAACACAGAGTGCAGGTATTCCTGGATATTCAGCAGATGGCGCTTTGGGAAACGTTTTGTGGGGATGTACACTCTCATTTCCCAAATGCGGTGTACATCACACCTCATTCCATGCCACGCAGTTGGCTGGATCTAGGCTTTGAGAGCAAGGAAGCAGCGGATGAAGCTGCAACAGTGCGCATTGTTGTAGACCTCTCGGACAGTCAGCAGGTCATCAAAAATAAGTGCACCTGATGGACAAAATTTATCAAATTTTTGTCACTTTCAACTTTCTGCCCACTACAGCCAAACACACCATACTCAAACAACACCTGAAGGATGGGCTCGCCATACACGGAAAAATACAATCCTTCAAAATGCAGCACTTTATGCTAATGCCAAACCTGTGCACCAGCAAAGCAATTGCAGTTCTAATCCCAGCTGAGGGGATAGCAAAGGATCTAACCCAAATCCTGAATACCGCTTTTGTCAAAATCAAGGGGCATGCCACCCACCCTTTCAGGGTCACTGTGGACAGCGCACCTCCCATTTGCGCCTTCTATAGCGCTTTTGGCCAAAAGGTCCACACCTGCCCCGCCAAGGAGGGCATTACATATCAAGAGCTTCCCTTGGATTCAATGGGAATAGGTGAAGCCCACTATGAACTGACCGCTGACACAAAGGCAGCCTTCCTGTGGGGAGCGCAGAGATGCTACTTGCTAATGAAGCCAATATCCCCTCATGAGCGGAAGAAGGCCAAACAGGCCTGCAAGGCGGAGGCCAAGTAGGCGGCCAAGTCTGCTTCTGCTATCCCGCCCTCCCAGCTCCAGGAGGACATTGAGACTTTTGCGGTGGAAGCAGCTTGTGAATCCCTCAACCAATCAGATTGGGACGCCTAAGCCGATTGGGACCCACAAGCTAATCACTTGCTGGGCGAGTCAGTTTCACCTGACCAATGCGCCCAAGCATTGATTGGAACCAATCTGGTCTCCAACTTTCCTGCCAACATTCCACTTCCAAGTGTTGGTGCACTGCAAATGCACAACCGCAAAAATCTTGTCCAACAGCGGGAAAAAGTGAAGGCAAAGGCCAATGTGAACCCAACTGCTAAGGCTACCCATACCATCAATTATGTAGCATCACATACCTGAGGCACCAACAAGCGCCATGAAGAACAGGAGAAGGCCAAAGGGCTTAGGTGCCCTTCCCCTCACACCTAAGGTGCGATGAGGGGAGCCTTTACTTTAGGGATGTTGAACATCGCCAGACTCAAGGCCTCGCCATCCCGGGCTAGGAAACTGATTTTTTTACAACAAAATTTACCCATGGATATCCTGGCCATTCAGGAGACCCACTGTCCATGCGGTTCTAAGGAAGCATGGAGAACCATGCTCCTCCCTTTCCTCTCCTTCTGGTCCAAGCACTGTGGGGTGCTTGTTCAAAAGAACAATAAGTTTAATTTTTTTATTATCTGAATCCTTCCTTTGCAGCTGCATCCTCATAGTCACTTTTTTGTGGAACGATGAGGTGCACGCTATCATCAACATTTATGCTGTGACCTGTGCATGAGGATGTCAGGAATCTTTCTCATCAGTCAATTCCATTATATTGCCCCTGACCCTTTCATCATTGGTGAAATGAACTGTTGGTTGAGCCCATCCACTGATCGCTGGCCTTTATCACCTTCACCACCACAGGGACACGTAGAACTCCGCGTTCCCAAGCCACCCTAGGGTTGGTTGATACTTTGCTGCATCATGCTCCTCTTCTTGAAAAAAATGTCGCACCCCCACATCCACAATGGCCAGTTAAGGTCCATGTCCCGCATTGACCTTATCCTTGCGCCATTGAACTTTTGTAACCAAATTTCCCATTTCACCACAAAGAAGATCAATTTCTCTGACCACAGGTTGGTTTTGATACCCTTCCAATTATCCTACCCAGCAGCTCAGGCTCTGAGTTGGTGCAAACCTTTCCCAGCCAAAATTGCATCGCTGAGATTTTCCTCATGGATGGAATCTGCGAATGCAGCTCCAGAGTTTATTACACCAATTTGCGCTGATCCAATATCCACTTTGTCTGCCTTCAGGGCGAACACAATCTGACAGGCTCGCCACATTTCCTCCCGCTGCTCACAATCTGCCTCAGCAGTCATTTTGTGCACTCTGGCAGAGTTGGCCCACCTGGAGTCCAACGTCCCAGCAGCGGGCTACAGCCCAGCTTGGGGTCACACGTGGGCGGAAGTGGCCGCCCACCTTAACGCTCTAGAGAGACAACACAAGCATCAGGTTTGTGTTCAGTACAGAGTTAAACACATTACAGCTGGCGACATGTGCTCTGCTTACTTTTTTTCAAAAATTCTTTGCACTGCACCAGAGCTTGGCCTGCACACAAGTATGAAGGCCAGACAATTCCTTAGTGGATATGCCAGCCAAAGTGGCAACTGAGATACAAAACTATTACTCTGAATTGTACTGATCCAAACCGATTCTGCCAGCCAAAATGACTAATTTTCTCGATAGTGCACACATCCACACCATTACCTGTTTCCAGGAGCTGATGAATTTGATTACTCAGGATGAACTCTGGTCCGCCATCTGTGGTGCACCTTATAGGAAATGCCCAGGCCCTGATGGCATTCCTTATGAGTTCTATAAGAAGTATTTCAAGGATTTATCCCCATTGTTGCTTGCCTTTCTTAACCAAAGCCTCTTGGAAACATGCCTCCTACCAGTAGGGCAAGATGCCTACACCATTACACTCTTCAAAAAAGGGATAAGCTAGACTAGGCCAACTGGCGCCCCATTTCTCTCACCAACACTGATACTAAACTTTTGACTAAAATTATGGCTAACCATCTAGGGATTGTTGCCTCTGCTCTCATCTCCCTGTAACAAATCGGTTTCATACCCAGAAGGTCAATTTGGGACAACATACACACCGTTGCCAACGCCAGTCAGTCCACGGCCTCTGGTGCACTTGTATTTTTAGACCAACAGAAGGCCTATGATAGAGTTAACTGGGATTACCTCAGGGCCTGCCTCCACCA
Source organism: Massospora cicadina (assembly GCA_022478985.1). NCBI lineage: Eukaryota > Fungi > Entomophthoromycota > Entomophthoromycetes > Entomophthorales > Entomophthoraceae > Massospora > Massospora cicadina. Next base: position 38,907 of record JAKSZP010017363.1, read on the forward strand.
ATTCCGCCTACCCTTCGCTTCATCAATTGGGTGATTCTGCTAACGGAATCCGCCACAATGGCTGTGCATGGCCCCAGCTTTCTCACGAAGGTAGTTTGCCCTCAAAGGGGCCTACGCCAAGGGGTCCCTTTTAAGCCCACTCTTATATATATTAAGCCTTGACCCACTTCTTTGTAACGTGAATGCCTGCCTTAGTGGGGTCCATGTGCAAGGCAAGCCCCAGTCAAAATGTTGGCATTTGCTGATGACTGTGTGGTTGGGGTGTCTAATAAACATGATGCATGCGCGCTTGAAGCACTTATCCAGGTTTACTCCAGGGATAAGTAATGCTGCACTCAACGCCTTCAAAACCGAAATCATTCTCCTTGGTTGGTGTCAAACCCGCTGAGCCCCAGCGCCTTGTTTCCGATCCACCACATCAGCTAGCGCATGCACTGGCTTACCCTGCTACCCCACTCCGCCCTGCTTGTGCTCCCCTTTGTGCCAAGCCCCACCATTGTCCCGGTCCGCCATTTGGGGGTGTGGTTGGAGGCTGATGGGTACGCCTCAACGGTGATGGAAAACCATATTCTGGACAACGTGACAAAATGCATAGCCTCCCTCAGAGCCCATCATACTTCCCTTACCATCAAGGTTGTACTAGCCAACTCTATTCTCCTCTCCAAAGTTTGGTTTGGGGCCCACGCCATCACTTTCTCCCCAAGTTTCTTCAAATCACTGTATGCCCTTCTGCAAGGGTGGCTTTGGTTGGGCCGCCCACCGCCAATGCATCTGGAGGTCATGTTTGGCCCTCGCCATAGTGGAGGTATGGTCCTGCTCAACTTTGAGGCCCATGCTGCAAAAATTCTTGGCACCTGGATCGCTGCCATTACTAACCCTACAGTTTCAGCCCAACACTGGTCCCGCGCGGCCCACTCCAACTTCTCCCGCGCCCTGGGCCTCACCAACCTGTCCCACCCACACTCTCTGTTGAAATATCTGGCTTCCCATCCTTTGATAGCAGGCCCACATGAAACGTCACCCCACTTTAAGAGGATCCTCCTCTCCATGCGGAGCGCTGAGTGGAGGATTCATATTTGTGGGAACACAGCCCAGAGGGGGCGACCCTCTCATCAGTTCACCCAGGAGGTACAGGGACTACCCATTCTGAACGGAGTGATACCTACGAGGCCCCATACCTTGTCCAGGGTGGACTACCTGGACATGATGGACATCCCCTATCCCCTTGATACCCAGAAAGCCATTTGGAAGTACGCCCATCACCCTCTTCTGCAGCCTCATATCCGCTCCCATGTGTGGCGCTGCTTAAAATGGGTGTACCATACTGCCAAACGCTCTAATGCTTTGCACTCATCCTGTGTCATGTGTGGCTATTAAGGAACGCTGTTTCACCGCCTGGAAAAGATCCCTCCTTCTAAAGCAATATGGGGTGAGGTACAACGTCTACTTTGCCAGGATCAGGCAGAGCCCTTTAGTTTGTCTAGGGATATGTTTGATTTATCTTTGGCCTCCCCCTCCCACCCTCCCTTTATGACTTGGTGGTCACAATCGCCATGTGGATTATCCACATGATTGTCTTGGATGCCATCTCAGGCTCCACCCCCACCCTCCAGGAAGCTGTCCGCCAGTTCCGGTTGCAGTTAGCAGACCATATCAAGCGCAGATGTTTGGTTACCTCCCACCACGTCGCCGCCAGTTGGTCTCATCCTGGTTCCCAGTTTGGTTCATCAATTCTGACCCCTCCTACACACGTGCTCATAAGCGGTTCCTGCCCCTATACACGTGACACCCCTCCAAGTAGTGGCATTCCCGCTGGCGACAGGAGACAGCATTAGCTTCTCTGGGGTGCCATCCTATTACATGTGTTTCATTTTCTCTGGTGTCTTATCAGAAGTGTCCATCCTTAGGTTGGCCTTCCCCACAATAGAATTAAAAATCCTAAATTTAGGGATGATTCTGCCTATGTCACCTCTTGGGAGAGGGAGGATCGATTGCAGTAGGAGTAAATAATCTGTAAAAATCTGTGTGAGATTGGATGTTAGTGAGGGCTAGACCTACACAAACCAAGTTTGTTGAGCTGATGCAGATCCCTGTGAAAAAGTGACTTGGAGAAGGGAAATTGAAATGTCAGAAAAAGCCAAATGTGATACCCAAGAGTGGGGAGGGAAGCAGCAGTACAAGAAGAGCCAGTTGGCAAATAACCCCGAGTAATCCTGATATGGTACAGGAGCTGGAAGATTGGTATTGAGTGCTTGCCGATGGGCTTTGTCAAGAACACTGGACATATTGGCTGGCAACAAACAAGGGATACTATATTGGGGTTGCCAAATCATGCCCCCTATTAGAGCCATCAGTAGAAGAACCTATGGGACACACCAGAAACGAGATAGTCATGCAAGGAGCAAATGGCATCCTGCAAGTGACAACTATGAGCTTATCAGAAGCTGAAGCAGAAAGAGCGATGGAAACTGGGAGAGGCTGGAAGCTTTGTGACCCAACTTCAAAGAACTTAGCTAGCAAAGCAAAGAGCATAGGCTGCGATGTCCTGATCTAGAATTTTTCAAGATCAGAAGAATTAAGGGCTATGTACAAAGCCTTGGTGACTTGGGCTCTTAATTCTGCGTAGAGGAATTCAAAATGTATGCTGTTGCCAATGGTGAGATCAGTGGCCAAGACAGCTGGCTTGTAATGTTGACAATTTGGACGAAAAACTCTGGAAGCAAGTCCAATATGGTAATTAAGGAACGATTGAGAGCAAAAAGCATTACTTAAGAAGGTTTGATGATGATGTTAGGAGCATCTGAAAAAGGAGCTGAATCCAGGAGAGTCTCAAAATTTAACTCTATAATGGATGACAGAGAAAGGATTGGCAACCAGTTGTTTGAGACAATTGCTAACCTGCTTTCAGTAGGGTTAGTTACCATTTTCAGTAATTCCACAGAAGGACTAGCCACTGGTACTTAACTAGGAGTATGAGTCCTAGAAGGACCATAGAAAAGGTTTTATTGCGCAGACCAACTCATCCTCTGGAAGAGCCAGAGATCTTGATCAGGCAAACTATTGAGCAGCTATTGGTACCATGACTCAGAATTTGACATATGAGCTGGATGAGAGGGGGATGTTGGACTTATATGATAGTTGATATTATGCACTCTGAAATCAATTAAATTCCAATTTCAGAGAAATTAATATCAAAATTAATGGGATAAGCTCTACAGAGAAGTATTAAGAATGATATGAGCCAAGAGGTAATGAGAAAAAAATAACAAGGGCGAACATAAATGAGCATTCTTAATTGGGCCACAAAACAAACATTGACGGCAAGGATCTCCTGTCAAGGATGAGGAGAAAATAAGGAAATTGAGGATGCTGGACCAAGTATTCTGAATATGACAGTGGGTCATATGCCCTGATGGGGAAAACTGGATCCCAAAATTAATGTCAACATGAGTAAAGTTATCAGCCTGTCACAACAGAAGCTTATGGGGACCTTGCTCTGAGTAGGTGGTAGCTAGAAGGAATAGGAAGAGAGCTGCATGCCAAATATTGTCCTGAGCAGTATTGAGTAATGGTGATCATAATCCTCTTTAGCAAATGAAGTATTTGAAAGAGTGTACAAAGCTGTGTTATCCTGCCCCAATCCTTTTCTCGTAGGAAATCTAGGCAAGAAGGGATGTGTTAGGATTTTTGACCATATTCCCAGATGGCTAGATTACCAGTGATCACTAGGGGATAATTCCCTAATGTGAAGTAAATTGGATATTGGTTGACCCTGATTTTAGGGTACCTATGTTTGAGGGATTTTAGGTTATTTTCCTGGTTGTATTTATCAGGGATCAATCCGGATTCATGCTTAAGATCTTGTTGAGAAGAGTTTCCAACTAAATAGGGGCATCTGATAGGTGATTAACTATCAGGTGTACCAATTGGGATTGTCCGGTTTCATAACTGACCAATTGGGAATTTAATGAGTAAGTTGCAAGGCAAGTGATGCTGCCTGCAACTAGCGAATTTATCAATTAGTTTGTGACCTTCCTTAAGGGGTAATAAGTCCCATTACCTAAGCAGGTCGCTGCCAAATATGGTTGGTTCACTTGTATTGAGAGAAAAACGTTAGGGATAAGTTTTCTGACTCTTTCCATTTTAGGTCTCAAGGATGTCCAACAACAGAATCCTAGCTAGGATGGGAAGACCATCGCTGCTGAGATAAGGATTGGTAATTCAATGGCAACAGCTGCCATTTCATTGAGGAGGTGCCAACTGAGTTTTGGGCGCTGAATTCCCACTATGAATTCCCTAAAGAATTCACTAATAGAAATATCATAATCATAATTTACCAAATCATAACTTATCAGATCACTTTTAATAGAGTAATAGCTTAGTAAACTTTATCAGAATCAATTCAAGTTATATTCTTTCTCAGGGATATTATTGCTGTGTGCAATAATTGGGAAACTATCTAAGATAAAGAGTAAGGATCTGAGTGGGGATCCAGAGAAGAAGCTGAAAAAAAATTCCGGGAATTGCTGCCAACTGTGTGTCAAACCAGAGAAACTTTAAACAGGGATCTAAGAGTAGATTGAGTTAGGTGGTAGGAGGGAACAAATCCCTATAAAAACATCATAATTATTTGAAGAGGAAATACTGGCTGATCGTTGGACTGAAATCTAATACTTTCATTCAACTATGGATAATAGTCGCCATAATACTATCAACGATTATTTTTTAAATTTATTGCGGGGAAGGCTGACCATGGATGGACACTTCCGAATATGACTCAGAAGAGACAAAACTTTGTACCAGGGGAGGCACCCCAGAGAAGCGATGCTTTCTCTTGTTGCCAGCGGGAACGCCACTTATGAGGAGGGGAGGGAACGTGTGAAGGGGCCGTAGCCACTATTGAGCACGTGTGGAGGAAGGGGTCTGATTTGATGAACCAGACTGGGAACCAGGAGGAGACCAGCTGTCGGCGATGCGGTGGGAGATATCCTAACATCCACGCTTGAAAGTGGTCCACCAAATGAGACCAGAATATGTGGACAGCTTCTGGGAGGGTGGGGATGGAGCCAGCGATGGCATCCAAGACAATCGTGTGGATAGTCCACATGGCGATTGCAACCACCAGAGCACGGAGGGAGGGTGGGAGGGGGAGGCCATTGATGAAGCAAACATATCTCTTGACAGACTGAAGGGTTGTGTTGTATCCTGTCCTAGCAGACGTTGAACTTCGCGCCATATCACTTTAGAGGTGGGGCACTTCTCCAGGCGGTGGAACAGCGTTTCATACTGGCCACACACGACACAGGATGAGTGTAAAGCGTTAGAGTGCTCAGCTGTACGATACACCCGCCTCAGGCAGCGCCACACATGGGAGCAGACTTGAGGCTGCAACAGAGGGTGGTGTGCGTATTTACAGATAGTTTTTTGGGTCTCAATGGAATAAGGGATGTCTATCATGTCCAGGTAGTCCACCCTGGATAGGATATGGGGTCAAATGGGGATCACGCCATCATGGATGGGTAGCCCCTGTACCTCTTGTGGGAACTGAGGAGAGGGGCGGCCTCTTCGGGTTTATGTCCACTAATACAAATTCTCCATTCTGCGCTTCGCATGGAGAGTAGTATTCGTTTGTAGTGGGTTTTAGTCCCGTGAGGACCTGTGCCGATGTGTGTGATGCGAGGTATTTCATCAGGGAGTGGGGATTTGATGGATTGTTGAGGCCCAAGGCTCAGGAGAAGTTGGTGCAGGCCGCGCGGGACCAGTGTTGGGATGGGAGTGTAGGAGCAGTGACAGCCGCGATCCAGGTGCCCAGGATCTTGGCAGCATGGGCTTTGAAGTCAAGCAGGCCCATGCCACCTTGATGATGAGGGCCAAACATGACCTCTAGCCGTACTGGTGGAGGGCGGCCTGACCAAAGCCATCCTTGCAGCAAAGCATACAGGGGTTTGAAGAATCTTGGGGAGAAGGGGATGGCGTGGGCTCTGAACCAGACTTTGGATAGGAGCATAGAGTTGGCAAGAACAACTCTGCCAGTGAGGGTAGTAGGGTGGGCTCTGAGAGAGGCGATTCACTTCGTCACGTTATCCAGTATACGGCACTCCATTACTGCTGATGCGTATCCGCCTGCCTCCATCACACGCCCAGATGGCGTACCAGTCCTATGGTAGGACTTGGCACAAAGGGGATCACCAGTGGAGCGGTGTGTGTTGAGTTAGTAAGGCATGGACGTGGGCGAGCAGATGGGCCAGGTTGGGAACTTCTTACTGGGGCCCAGCTGTTCTGAAACTGACCAAGGAGGATGATTTCAGTTTTGGAGGTGTTCAGTGCCGCGTTGCTTACCTGGGAATATTCCTGGATGAGGGCTTCAAGCGCGCGTGCATCTTTGTTATTAGACACCCCCACCACGCAATCATCTGCGAACGCCAATATCTTGACTGGGGCTTGGCCTGGCACATGGACCCCAGTGAGGTGGGCGTTCAAACTTTGCAGTAGTGGGTCAAGGCTGAAGTTGTATAAGAGTGGGCTGAGGGTGTCCCCTTGTCACAGGCCCTTTAAGGGCGGACTACTTCCGTTAGGAAGCCTGGGCCACGCACTGCCATTGTTGCAGATTCTGTGAGCAGCATCACCCAGTTTATGAAGCGGGGGGTAGGCGGAATTGATGGAGGCAGGCCCTTAGGTATTCCCAGTTCACTCTATCATAGGCCTTTTGTTGGTCCAAGAATACATGTGCCCCAGAGGCTGTTACTGACATACATTAGCCACAGAGTGCATATTTCCCAAATTGACCTTCTGGGGATGAAACCGAATTGTTCTGGGGAGATGGTGGCAGATGCTACAGTCCCTAAACGGTTAGCCATGATGGATTTGTCAAAATTTTGGTGTCTGTGTTTGTTAGAGAAATGGGGCGCCAGTTGGCTAAGTCAAGCCTATCCCCTTTCTTGAAGAGTGTGACAGTAAAGGCCTCATGTCCTCCTGGTAGGAGGCACGTTTCCAACAGGCTTTGGTTGAGTGAGGCTAGCAGCAATGGGGATATATATTTAAAATATTTTTTGTAGAACTCATATGGAATGCCATCTAGGCCTGGGCATTTTCAGTTTGGTGCACTGCAAATGGCTGTCCATAACTCATTCGGAGTAATTGATTTCATTATTTCCATGTATCAGAAAATGGTGCAGATATGAGCTCAGTTGAGAAATTCCGCCATTTCAGCCAGCTGAATTGGTTCAGCTCAGTATAACTCGGAGTAATATCTTTGCATTTCGATTGCCACTTTGGCCAGTGTATCCGCAATAGAATTATCTGATCTTTGCACCTGTGTGCAGGCCACGCTCTGCATGGTGCAATTTTTTTGAAGAAGTATGCGGTGCACTTGTCACCTTTAGTGATGCATGTGGCCCTGTATTGGACACAAACCTGATGTTTGTGTTGCCTTTTGAGTGCGTTGAGGTGGGCAGCTGCCTCCGCCCACTTCCAGCCCCATGCAGGGCTATATCCTGTGGCTGGAATGTTGGACTCCAAGTGGGCCAATTCCGCCAGCACGCGCGAGATAATTGCCGATGTGGCTCATGAGCATCTGGAGGAGAGATGGCAATAGTGGCAGATGGTGTCTTCTTTGAAAGTTGCCCATGTGGAAATGGGGTCCACATAAAATGGTGCAACAAATGATTTCGCCAAAGTTGCCTCTTCTACCCACATGGAAAATCCTGGCGACACGAGCTTGGGGGGCGGATTTTGTACCAATGTGGGGCCTTTGCAACTGTGATGAGTAAGTGGTATGTTATCAAGACCAGTCGGTGGTCGGAGAATTCCATTTTCATTGTTTTGAAGTGGGAGATATGGGGTTGGAATTTTGCCGGCGTAATAAGGTCAATGCAGGTCATGGACCTTAATTGGCCATTGTGGACGTGGGGACGCGTCATGTTTTCGAGCAGTGGGGCATGTCATGGCAGCGCATCCATTAACCCAAGGGTGGCTTTTAGAACGCGTAGTTCTACATGACCCTGTGGGGCGTGGGGTGAGGGCGGCCACCGGTCCTTTGGTGAGTTTAGCCAACAGTTCATGTCACCAACCAAAAAGAATTGGGGGGTAGCGGGAGGGATTTGACCAACAAGAAAAATTCCTGACACTTGTGTGCACCATTTGGGGCATAAATGTTGACGATTGTATGCACAACATCAGCCCACAAGAAGGTGACAACGAGCACTCGGCCATTTAGGGATATTTCTGAGGATGTAAATTTGAAAAAATTATTTTTCCAAATTAGCACCCCACAGTGCTTCGACCAAAAGGATAGGGATGGTAGGAGCATTGTTTTCTAAGCTTTCTCAAAACCTCGTGGACAGTGGGACTCCTGGATGGCCAGGATATCCATGGGTAAATTGTTTTAAAAAACTCAGTTTCCTAGCCTGGGACAGGGAGGCCTTGAGTCTGGCGATATTCAGCATCCCTAGAGTGAAGGTTTCCCCCATCACACCTTAGGTGCAGGGGTGGGCCCCCAGGCCCACCAGCCTCTTCAGGTCCCCATGGGCTTTCATAGCAGCATGGGTGTTAGCAGCAACGCTATCGGAGTTTTTGTTAATTTTTGCAGAAAGAGTCATGTTGGCTTTGGCCTTCTTTTGTTTTCCTGACGTCGGACAAATTTTTTGCAGTGCGGATAAGTTTGGTGCACCGTTGAGCGGGGCAAAAATTATTTTTGGTTGGGATAAATCCCAAGTCAGTTTTGACTGGAGCTTGGGTGCAGCGATTGGGTGAGATCAAATCTCCCATTGGATCCTCAGATTGAGTGGCCCGCTTGGTATGGGCCTCCTAATCTGATTGGGTGATGGATTCCCAAGTTGCTTCCACCGCGAAGGTCTCCATGTCCTCCTGGCGTTGTGAGTGTGGGATGGTGGTGGTGGCCTTGGCTGCTTCCTTGGCCGTGGCCCTATGGGCCTGCTTGGCCTTCTTCCACTCCTGCGGGGAGATGGGCTTTACCAATAGGTAGCAGCCTTGTGCTCCCCACGGGAAAGAGAGAGAGAGTGCTTGCAGTTGGTTCGTAGTGTGCCTCTCTGCTGGCCATGGCCGCCGAGGGGTGCTCTTGGAATGTGATGCCCTCCTCAATGGGGCATGCGTGCATATTATGGCTGAATGCGTCACAATGGGTGCAAATGGGGGGCATGCTGTCCACGGTTACCTGGAATGGGTGGGTGGTATGCCCTGCGATGTCAATAAAGGTGGAGTGTGGGATCTGGGTTAGGTCCTTCACGATCTCCTCAGTTGGGGTCAGAACTGCGATGGCTTTGCCAGTGCACAGGTGTGGCATCAGCGTGAAATGTTGCATTTCGAAAGATTGTATTTCACCATATATGGCGAGACCATCTTTCAGGTGTTGCTCCAAAATGTCACGTTTTACCGTAGTAGGCAAAAGTCAAACGTGAGAAAAATTTGGTTTGATTTTGTCCATCTGGTGCATTTGGTTTTGATGACCTGTTGCCCTTCGGGGAGGTTGACCACTATGCGCACTGCTGCAGCCTCATCTGCTGCTATTTTGCTTTTGAAACCTAGGTCCAGCCAACCGTGTGACATGGAGTGAGGTGCAACATACACCGCAGTTGGGAAAATTTTGTGTACATCTTCACAAAATTTTTCCCATAAGGCCGTTTTTGGATGTCCAGATACACACGGACTCCAAATTCCACCAATGAAAGTGGCTGGGAGTGTGGCGTGTTGATGTACTGGTTGCATCGTGCTTGCCACGTGAGTATCTCCGGGGAAATTGTGACCACCAGTTTTTTTAGATTTTTTTCTATTCCGCCAGATTCTCCGGGGCGTTTTCAAACGTTAGAGGCCGCGGGCCTTCCGCCTGCTCCTCTTGCCTTGCTTGCCCAACTGCTCCCAGACATGGGCGCAGACTAATCTCCTCTATGAGATTATCAAACTAGATTTAGTCTTGAATTGAACAGGTTGCAAAAGTGTTTGCAATGAGAAAGAAAAGTTAATATTATCAACGATTATATCAACTACTTTCATACAACGCAGAAAAATTGTACAAATCCAAACCTGTGCAAGTAATATATCTATAGGAGTTATTGGCTGAGAATAATCAGAAAACCTATAAATTTTTACAACCATCCTAGGTTGATACAGTTGTTAAGGAATTAATGGGCAAGGGTGACTGAGATCTTTGTATGGGAGTAGCCATGAAAAACATAGGCTTATTTCTTCAGTACCTTGAAGTGAGAAAGAAATAACCAGGATGTAAGAGTTTACCTGAATGTTGAGAAAAATAGTAAAGAAGAGTGGCGGCTAACTGTTGTTTAACATTAGCACTTCTTTATCTCTTGCATCAGACCATTCTGTCATTATAGATTGTATCATTATTATCCCTTCATATTTTATGATTAGAGACTGTTGAGATCAATATAAATAAGATTGATATTATAATTAAGTTAGCATCATCCCCAGTTCATTATTGTTGTAGTACAGTAATTGGGGACTCCTTTGTGCAATAAAGAGTAAGTAATGGGCATCATTATAAGAGAATCTGACTTTTGACATTTATCTCTGCTAACTCAGCATGCCAACAACTAAGGCCAGGAACCTCTGAATATAAGAGGGGATTTGGTTAAGATGGAATAGGCAAGAAGTCCCTAATCTTCAATCTAATCAGTAATTCTTGGACTATTCTAAGTTTAGCGTTGGACCACATCTGGTTTAATTATTCAACTACAGATAATAGTCATCATACTATTATCACTCATATATATCTAAAAAGCAACGCAAATTGTTCACATAATTGACGTGTGCAATTCGACCTGGTACAATCTTCAACACAGCCAGACTTCTATAATTGGTACTCTTTTCTGAAGTAGAGGAGTGTTGGGATTTTTTCCCATATTCCCAGCCTGCTAGATTACCTGGTATCGCTAGGGGAAAATTCCTTAAGGCGAAGTGAATCAAAAATTGGTTGGCCCAAATTTTGGAGAAACTATGCTTGGGGGATTTTGAGATATTCGCCTGGTTGTATCCATCGGGGATCAATCCAGATGAATACTTAAGATCTCATCGGGTGGAGTTGCCAACTAAATAGGGGCATCTGATAGTGATTAACTATCAGGTGTACCAATTAGTATCAGTCAGGTTTCATCACCAACTGATTAGTAATGAATAGTAAGTTGTGAGGTGAGTGATGCCATCTGCAACTAGCAAAGCGATTGGTTGGTGAGTGACCTGCCATACTGGGTAATAAGTCCCATTACGTAAGAAGGTCACTAGCCAATTATGGTTGGTTTGCTTGGATTGAGAGGAAAACGTTAGGGACACGTTTTCTGACTCCTTCCATTTGAGATCTTGAGGATGTCCAATAATGGAATCCTAACCAGGATGGGGAAGACCATCGATGCTGAGAAGAGGATGGGTAATTCAATGGCAACAGCTGCTGTTTCATTGAAGAGGTCTTAACTGAGGTTTAGACAGCTGAATCCCCTAGTATATAATTTCCTAGGATTTACTATAATAAAAAACAGTAATCTAGAAAACCCAGCTTTTAGATAGATAGTAATATTATCAATTTGGTGTATAGTTAGACTATCAGCTTCTATTAAGTCATTATATCTCAAGGATATTATTGCAGAAGGCAATAATTGGAAGACTCTCAGAGAGAAGAGTAAAGATCTGAGTGGGGATCTAGAGATGAAGGAACCACAATCAGGGATAGCTGCAGACTGTATGTTGGGATGAGAGAGACTGTCACCAGGGTATCTTAATGAATATCAGGTGGACAAGCGTATAGGGAACAGATACCTATGAGTACAACTTCAAGAGTATTTAATTGGAAATCCTGGCTGAGCGTTGGGCAGAATTATAGTTCAATCTCAACTATGGATAACAGTATCCATGCTATTATCAATTAATAATACATTATATACAACATGACAAAGTGCACAAGGAAATTGAACCTAAGCAGTATAAAGGTTATTGGGTTGTTGCCAATACAAACCCAAATTAGTAAATTTTTACAAGTTGGTGCTCGCTACAGGGGTAGTTGAGTAAAGAATTTATTATAATGTTGTACAAAGAAGAGCTACGCAAGCTGTGGACCAGGATTGTCACTATAAACCAGAATGCCTTATACTCAGCGGACCATCAGGAGCTCACAGCCTTGAAAAGAATGAGTCGCTAAGTTGGAGGAAGGAGTAGAGAATGTAGCCAACTTCAGGAACGAGTTACTTGGCAAAGTAAACTCATTGAAGAAGAAAGAAGGAGACCCCATTTGAGAGGTCCTATACTTGAAAATGAAGTGAGAAGCAGATCGCGTTCATTTAAGAAAGTCAGTGCAGATATTGAGAAATTAATCAAACAAGTGGAGGAACTTAAAGCTCACAGATGTGCTTGTGAGCCCAATATAGCAAGTGATGCCAAAGAAAGAAGTCCTTTCATGATACTTGGGAAGTCAAATACCCCAAGAAACATGCCGCCGCTTTTAATGCATTTTTGAGATGACGCCCAAAGTCACTCCACAAGTTAGCCAAGTAGATGAACCAAGAGAATCGGCCAGAAATGACTTGGAGGAATTTAGAGCAACGCTGAAATTGCCAACATTCCTTTGGGATAACGCCCCAGCATTTTTTTGACTGTTTGACATGACCATAAATGGCTACAGAGATCGTCAAAAGGCATTGACAGTCATGAATTGTCTGGACACTGACTGTCAAAACTTAGCGTTACCTCACCTGGAGGGAGACAGCTGGTCATATGCTGAGGCAAAGGCGGCCATCATGTAGGGGTTCAGGAGTCTGACACACATGTCAAAACACAAGCAGGAATTTATGGGGATTCAGTTCCATAAAGATGTGTCTCTTGCTAGCTTCGTGGATTGATTTTACCAGGAGTTGCAGATCCTGGCCGTAGCGAAAGTATTAGATGACTTTGATGCTAGAATCGCTTTGCAAGCGGCCCTTCAGTCCTATTGCAATTTTCATCATATGATGTCTTCCGTGTTCATGACAGAAATAACTACCTTGCAAATGATAGATAACCTGAGATTTTGGGTATGACATTCAATTCTTCGAATAGAAGCTTCAAGTCAAATCTGGTATGAAATACGAATTCCACAAAGGGAAACGAAGGAGCAAAGGAGGCTACCAATTGAACCGTGCCAGGAAATAAGCCCAAAGAAGTCAGACAGTTAAGCAAGAAGGAGAAGGTCTGCTATCAGTGTGGTGAGAAAGGAGATTTTGCTGTACACTGTAAAAAGCTGAAAGATCAGATTAATGTGGTCCAGGCCAAAGAGACAGCAGCCGCCAAGGATTTGGGAAAAGGGCACATGGCCTAGATGAGGAACAGTCTATAGCTGCGAGGAAACCTGTTCCTCCAGATATCATGAATAAAAAAATTGACAATAGCGATCTGTTTGTAGACGTAGAGCAAGATCAGCTATATCAAGTGGCCAATATGGATGTGTATGCTGTGACCAGAGCCAGGGCGAAGAGAATTGACCCTGAGATAATCCAGGAAGTTTCCCGACCATATTCCTGACAACTGGTGGAGAATATTTGAACTGCCAAGAACCCTGTGAGTTATCAGATGTCTGTTTAGATGAGGCCAATTTGTCTATCTCCCTTGGCACAATAAAGGAATTTTTTCCTGAATTATTGGTGCAAATTATTCACATCCTAGATTTGGCTAATAACGCTGCAATTCACTCAGTAAACACTGTATTACAATATTATGAGTGTATATATATACAAGTGAATTGAGTGAGGTTGAGGGCGATTGTCGACAGTGGAGTGCCCATCAATATTGTCTTGACCAAGATGTTAAAGTGGATGAAGATTTCACCATACTTGGAGCACAAGAGAGAATATGGGACCGCTGGGCTGAACACCACCATTTCCTGTGGAGCGTATAGTGTGCTACTACTACGATTTGGGTCATTGGTGGTATCTGCACCAGCAATAGTTTTGGCAAACCAAAGCTATGACATTCTGATTGGAACAGAGTTCCTACGGAATTATAAAGTTAAATGTAACTTTGAGGATAATACGTTGTCCCTCTTGGGTCAGACGTTACTATTGGTATACCAGAGGGATGGTAAAACTCCATTGAATCGGAGAAACAACTTCATCAATCTGATATACAATGATGGCATTGTCCCAATTTGAAGCCAATTAGTTGGTAGGAAGCGACGTGAAATGCTGGCGGAAATCCTAGAGAACAGGGGAATTCCATTAAGGATCAAGAATGAGAGGACCATACCGGCTGGATCTCAGATAATATTCAACACAGGGTTGACTCTGGATATTCCTGAGCTGTTGTATGAGGAGGTCGGAAGCCCCTGGAAGAAGTCCAGAATGGAGCCATGGGTGGCTCCTGGGATAATAATGCTGGGCCATGGAAAAATTTGAGTTCTCCAAGCAAATTTGAGTGAAAAACTGAATAAGATCAAGATGAATCAGATCATTGCATTTGTTCATCTGATCCTGATGGCCAAATTGAGATAATTTCACAATTTTGGGTCTCTCAACAAAATGGGATTACCGTCTGGGGTAACCAAAAGCATTTAGCCTATTAAATTGATTGAGAGCAGCTCGTTGATCTGCTGGAAGGCCAGCAAAAGGAGGTGTTCAAACTATTCTAAAGATATTGTGAAGTGTTCACTCAGGATGACCACAATTTGGGATGCTCACATGACATGATCCACAAGGTTGACACTGGGGAAAATTTACCATTAAAAATGAGACCAATCCGAAGGTTGAAAGCCATCACAGCGGTAGTGGAGGATGAAATCAGCAAACTAGTGAAGCATGGGCTTCTAGTTCCATCAACAAGTCCCTGGGCGAGTCCAATTCTAATCATGAAGAAGAATGATGGATTGAATCAGGTGGTGATTGACTACTGAAGGCTGAACAAAATTATGAAGAAGGATTCATATCCTCTACTGAGGATCAACGATGCGCTAGATTGTTTAGGCGAAGCAAAGTAATTCTCCACAACGTATCTGATCTCAGGTTATTAGCAGATCGACTTGCAAAAGGAAGATCAAGAAAAATGTGCAATTATTACTGCACAGGGGCTATATTAACTGACAAGGATGCCCCAGGGTCTCTTTTAATGCTCCTGCAACGTTTCAGGGGGCCATGGATGTGATACTAAGTGACTTGAAGTTGTCGTGCATCCTGGTATATCTGGACAATATCAACGTGTTTAGTAGGACGTTTACTGATTACCTGTACTACTTGGAAGAAGTGTTTAAGAAACTGTCCGCGGCTAATTTGAAGATCAAGCCAAGGAAGTGCCACTTCTTCAAGAAAGAGTTGGTATACCTGGGATTCATGATCAACTCAAGTGGATTGCAGCCGCAAACCAGTGGTAGCAGCTATAGAGCATATGGATGTACTAAAGAGTGTCCAAGACATCCAAGTATTCCTTGGAATAGTCAGACACTATAGAAGATTTATTTGGGACTTCTTCCGAATAGCCAAACCATTATTCCATTTATTAAAGGATCCAAAAAAAAGGATTCATATGGAATGAAGAAGCCCAGGACTCCTTCGATGAGTTACACCAGTACCTGATAGATTCACCAATTCTGAAAATCCGAATTTTGATTTGTAGTTTATCATTCAAACTGATGTTTTATTGACAGCAATTGGCGCCATACTGAGCCAAGTAGACAAACTTGGGGACGAGCATCCAGTGGCGTATGTGAGCTAAACACTCTCAGCTGCTAAGAGAAACTACACTGTGACTAGCAGGAATGCCTTGCAGTCATTTAAGCATGTAAGCAGTTTTGGATGTACATCCACGGAATGCACTTTAAGGTGGTGATGGACCACTCTTCGCTGCGTTGGTTGAAAAATTTAAGAGAACTGGAAGGATGACTGGCCCAATGGTCACTTAAGCTTCAGGCTTATGATTATTAGATAGTCCACCGAGTGGGGGCTTCTCACCAGAACGTGGATGGCTTATCGCGGTTGCCAATGGTCCAGTTGGTATACTGGCAGGCGGATGAGCTATTCCAGAGAATGGTCGAAGGAAAAATTGGGGACAAGCCCCAAGAAATACAAGGTGCGCTTCAAAAAGCGATGGAAAACACTGAGACTAAGGATGGTTAAGTATTCAAGATGATCAACGGGAAGTGGCTATTATCCCTGAAACTATTGGAAAGAGCAGCAATATTACAAGCAGATCACAAGGTTGTTGGGCATGGAGACCTGAGTAAAACAACCAATCATATTTGACAATATTATTACTGGTAATCAATCAACTACAATGTCGCAGATTATGTGGCTTGTTGCATGGAGTGCCAGCTGCACAAACCATGCAAGAATACAACTGGATACTGACTGGTCCACCCTGGATTCTCCTGGCACACGGTGTTCATTGACATGATGGGACCGCTGACAATGAGCACAGGGGAGTCAAGTACATCATAGTTGCCATTGACTATCTGATAAGATGGGTCGAGATGAAGACCCTAACCAGAGTAGATACTACCAGTACTGTGAGGTTCATCCTGGATCAAGTGGTATACCGGCATGGATGTCCACAGGTTCTACTGAGTGACAATGGGACCAACTTCACATCTCATGTGATCCCAAGGCTAAATGAAATAATGGGGATCCAAGGAGTCATGTTAGTACTATACCAGCCAGAGATGAATGGACTGGTAGAATGGGTCAATGAGACGCTGGACACAATGCTGAGGAAGCTAGTCGCATGGAGAACTTCTGCATGAGGAACGTACCTGAGTTTGGTGATGTTCACCTACAACATTAGTCATCATATGGTGACGGGAAAGAAGCCATTTGAATTATTATACTGAAGAAAGGCCACGTTGCCGCCAATTTTATATTTGGTGGTGGAACCTACATCGGGGATGAGTATTAAAAAATACCTGTTCTGATTGATGAGTATTCTGATTAATATAAAATCATAAGCATTTGTTACAACCTTAAAGAAAAAAATATGAGCGAAATCAACAGATGACAAGAACTGACTAGCCTTAAAAGAATATCAAATAGGGGAAAGTGTTGCCTATTGTAATATTCATAGTTTCAGACAAAGAAAAAATTAGATGCTTTGTGGTCAGGTCCATTCAAAGTAATTTCCAAGACGGAAACTGATGCTTACTCCATCAAGGATCTCTCTGATGGAAGAGTTGTAAATTGAGTCCACACTAAGTATATAAAGCATTGGATTGATGAAAAAAATAAAAGAGTTTAAAAGGACCAATGAACCATTAAGTTGGTCATGTCCTGATGATTAGGTCAAGTCCAAAAAAGGAATATTGAATCAATCTAGATGGTTAAGTCTAAAATAAGGAACTCTGAACCATGTAAAACTGGCAGGCTTAAGTACCAAAGACCCAGTTTGGAGGAAATGATGAGCCACTGAACCAAAACAAGGTCAAGTCCCATAGTAAAAAAGAAGAATAAAGATAAAAAAATTAATAAAAGAAATTGAAAAAATTATAAACTGCATAGATAAAAAAGCCGATATATTTTTATAATTTTTAATTTTATTTTTTCCTCAGTACAGGGATGATTCCGCCTATGTTGCCTCTTGGGGGTGGGAGGATGTATCGCGGTAGAAAACGAACAGCCCATTGAAACCAATATGTGATTGGATGCTAGCGAGGGTGAGACCTAACCAAAACCACGTCTATTGAGTGGATGCCAAGCCCTGATAAAAAGTGACTAGGGGAAGGGAAATTGAGATGTCATAGGAAGCCAATTGCAAAACCCAGAGCGGGGAGGAAAGCAACAGTGTAAAAATGGCAATTGGTGATTAACCCCGAGTAATACTGATATGGCACTGAAGCCATAAGATTAGTCCTGAGCGCCTGTCAATGAGCTTCATAAGGACACTGGACATGTGGGCTGGCAATGAAGAAAAGACTTGATGGGGGTTGCCGAATATGCCCCCTATTAACACCATCAGTGGAAGATACTGATGGGAAGCTCTGGAGTAGAGATAGTCGTGCAGAGAGTGGATTGCATCCTGCAAGTGGCGACTATGGGTTTCTCAGAAGCTAAAGCTGAATGAATGGTGGAACCCAGGAGAGGCTGAAAGCTTCTTGGACTAACTTCAAAGAATTTGGTCAGCAAAGCAAAGAGCAAAAGTGGAAGTATACCAATCCAGAAGGTTATCAAGATTTTAGGGATTCAGCACTAATGACAAAGCCTTGGTGACTCAGGTATGGAGTTCAGTGTAGGGGAGCTCAAAGTGTATGCTGTTCCCGATTGAGAGCTCAGAAACCAGTACAGCAGGTTTGTAAAATTGACTGAGTTGGAAGAGGAACTTAGAAAGCAAGTCTGACCCAGCCAGAAACAAATGATCCATAGCACCCGGCATACTCTCCAGAGCATCTATGATGATGTTTGGAGCATCAGCGAAAGAAGCCAAATCCAGGAGAGTTTGAAGTCCAACTCTGGGATTGACAGCAGAGGAAGAGTTGGTCGAGAGTTGTTCAAAATGATAGCCCGCCTGGTTTCAGAGAGATTAGTTTATCATTTCAGGTAATTCAATGAAAGGACTAGCCGCTGGTGCCAGCCTAGGCATATGAGTCCTGGAAGGACCATAAAAGAGGTTCTGTCGGGCATCCCGACTCATCTGCTGAAAGAGATGGAGGTCTAAATCAGACAAACTTTTAAGGAGCTGCTGGTAGCAAGACTTGGAATTTGACATATGAGCTGGATAAGAGAGGGGATGTCAGACTTATATAGAAGTTGACATTATGCACTCTAGATCCATTAAGCTCCAATTTTGGAGAAATTAATCTCAAAATTAATGAGATAAGCTCTCCAAGGGAAGAATTAAGAATGACTTATGGCAAGAGGTTATGATTGAAATAACAAGGGCGAATAAAAAATAAGTATTCTTAATAAGCCGCGAAATGAACATCAATGGCAAGAGTCTCCTGTCTAGGACAAAGAGAAAATCAAGAAATTAAGAACGCCGGACCAAGAATCCTGAATATGACAGCAGGTCATATACCCTGATGGGGGGAAAACTGGATCCCAGGACTAATATCATCATGAGTAAATTTATCAGCCCAGCATGACAGAAGGTTGTGGGGACCGCGCTCTGAGAAGGTGATAGCAAGGAGGAAGAGGAAAAACGCCGTATGCTGAAGGTCATCCTGAGCAGCGTTGAGTATTGATGAGTGTACTCCGCTTGAACCAATGAAGTATTTAACCAGGTGTCTGAAGTGGTATTCTCATGCCTTGGTCCTTTTCTCACTGGAAATGATAGGCGTGAGGGGGATGTGTTGGGTTTTTTAAACACATTCCCAGCCTGCTAGATTACCTGGTATTGCTAGGGAAAATTCCCTAAGGCGAAGTGAATTTGAAATCATTTGGCCCAAGTTTTGGAGGAACTACATTTGGGGGATTTTGAGATATTCGCCTGATTGTATCCATTGGGGATCAATCCAGATGAATACTTAAGATCTCATCGGGCGTAGTTGCCAACTAAATAGGGGCATCTGATAGTGATTAAAAATCAGGTGCACCAATTAGGATCAGTCAGGTTTCATCACCAACTGATTAGTAATGAATAGTAAGTTGTGAGGTGAGTGATGCCACCTGCAACTAGCAAATCAATTGGTTGGTGAGTGACCTGCCATACTGGGTAATAAGTCCCATTACCTAAGAAGGTCACTAGCCAATTATGGTTGGTTTGCTTGGATTGAGAGGAAAACGTTAGGGACACGTTTTCTGACTCCTTCCATTTGAGATCTTGAGGATGTCCAATAATGGAATCCTAACTAGGATGGGGAAGACCATCGCTGCTGAGAAGAGGATGGGTAATTCAATGGAAACAGCTGCTGTTTCATTGAAGAGGTCTTAACTGAGGTTTAGACAGCTGAATCACCAACTATATAAATCCCTAGGATTTACTATAATAAAAAACAGTAATCTAGAAAACCCAGCTTTTAGATAAATAGTAATAATATCAATTTGGTATATAGTTAGACTATCAGCTTCTATTGTGTTGTTCTATCACAAGGATATTATTGCAGAAGGCAATAATTAAAAGACTCTCAGAGAGAAGAGTAAAGATCTGAGTGGGGATCTAGAGATGAAGGAAACACAATCAGGGATAGCTGCAGACTGTATGTTGGGATGAGAGAGACTGTCACCAGGGTATCTTAATGAATATCAGGTGGACATGCGTATAGGGAACAAATACCTATGAGTACAACTTCACAAGTATTTAATTATAATACTGGCCGAGCGTTGGGCCAAACTATAGTTCAATTTCAACTAGGGATAATAGTCTCCATACTATTATAAATTAATAATACATTATATACAACACGATGAAGTGCACTAGGAAATGAACCTGTGCAGTAATAAGGCTACTGGGTTGCTTGCCAATACAGACCTAAACTAGTAAATTTTTACAAGTAGTCACAAACCAAGTTTTTAACAGCGGATAAATCTGATTTCTCTATACCTGCACAGGCAATATAACAACTAAAAATATTGTATACCCACAAGAATTATGAAATTTAAACATATTAGAAACATGTGCTTTCTCTTTTCTTTCTTTTACATCTAACCATACTGAGACACATCAACGCGTGGCTGGGCACATCTAGTATGGAGAAGATAAATTTGGACCATTTAACAATAACCTTTGAAAGTAGTGTGTAATGGGACTTTGCTCTACACAGGCGTTGAGGACTTTATTGGCAAGATTACCTGAGTAATTATGGTATAACAGGAGCTAATTGATCCATCCTCATTAAAGCCTCAACCTTGGGAACAAGTAGTTCATCATTGATGAGATCAACCAAATGACCCTGGAGAACTGCAATCATGTGAGGTGGCAATGAACATTATAAGGAGGAGAGAAACAGCACTACTGAGAATGTCTATGAGAAGATGCATTGAGCAAGGAGAAAAATATAGCACCACTAAAATCAATTTTAACTGTGCTGGCTAACTCATGCCATAGAACAAACCAGCATCTGCCTCCAAATTTTCCTTCTTTGCCTAATATGATCAAGCTGAGGATGTATTATGATTTTGGAATGCCCACATCATCCAGCATTACTAGATTATAATAAATTTTTTACTGGAGGGGTATTATTTGTATAAGAAAACGTTTAGCAGATATTGTAATCATCAATAATTAGTAACTATTGTTTATATCTTTCCCTTTATAATAATTTTATTTTTCAAATTAATTCTGAAGGATAATTAGTGTTCCATTAGGGATGCCCCTGACAATGTTTGCAATGATTTTGATTATTGATTTAAGTACTAATAATTAACTTTAATTGTGTGTATTGATTGAGGCCTGTTGCCAGTCAATAAGAGTTTTATTGACAGTTGCTGAAGAGTTGACACCACTTATATTGGCAGTAACTTGTGGGTTAGTCATAAGTATTGGACCCCGCTATTTATGGTTGAATGGTCCCATTAATAATCAGGTTGTTAACTTAATAAGGTTAATCTGATTGGGTTAGAAAAAGGAGTTGAGATCCTCTATTTCAGAAACCCTCCCAGGAGGGATCATATCCTAGTCAGCGTGGAATCCAATAAGGCAGATAAGGTATTCATTGTCTAAGATGACTCCTGAAGGTTAATTTCATTGGAATGAATGCTGTTCCCATAAAGTGCCAAAAGGAGAGTTTTACGTCAAATCTCCTATTTACATCCCTTACTTATTATAATAAAAAAGCAAAAATTACAGTGATAACTTAGATTTCTTCATTTGTTTTATTGTTCTCATAAGAAAGTTGGAGGGACTGTTTCTCTTAACTAGTTTTTTTGTTTTCAAGATTTTTTTAGTAAAAAGTGAAAGGGAGAGTGTCAGGGCAAAGCCCGAAATGAATGGGATTCCAGATATTCTAGATATTATTCTTCAAATCAAGAAAGTATGTGTTGAAGTTAGATTGAACAATTGCATTTCAAAAATTAATTTAAGCAATGTTGGGTTGATTAATCGCACAGCATAGTTCAATTGCAATAATATTGAGTTATTTTATTGAATTTTAATAACGTTGTGAAGAGAGAAGTGATTCCAGCTACTTTTGAAATCATGTTCTAGCAGTAATTACATAAGCTCTGAAGATTAATAGTCCCATTCTCAAAAAAATAAATAAACTTGAGTAAGTCCAGTGAGTAGAAAGTATATATAACTAAGGCATATAGTTGTTATAACTTTACGGCCAAAAAAGTTATCAATAAAAGTGCAAATACTATCCAAGTTATTTATTAAGTTGTTATTAATCCCAATCTACTACCCTAACCTTCAAGTATCTTCTACCTCATTTTCTTTACTAACAACTTATCTGTGAGCGAATCAAACTTCAGTATAGTCACCAGTTCTTGTACTTATATGAATTTAGTGCCCTTGTCATACTGTCTCCAAAGCCTTGGTTATGCTAGCTCACAATTAGCTTCCCTAAACTGGGTCTTTGATACACCAGTCCCTGAAAATTTGACCGCCACATTTTACCATGTCTACCACCAATGCATTTTCTATTATTGGGAGTTTTGATATTCGCCTTATTGATAAAAAGTTATCATTTACTAGTGCAGATGTTTTGACCATTAAAACAAAATGAAAAAACATCGATGAATCCCCCTTGGGTTGGGACCATCTAGTACTAAAAAAATGAAAAGTCTCATAAAAAAGTGGTAGGACCCAGTCAGATGCAGAGAGTGACAGTGGCTAACCATAAGTATGCGAATTACCCTATGGTTCCTTTTTATGAGAAATTAACATTTTCTGAAGTAAAAGAGAACTTAAGCTTTTGCTTTGAAATTTGAAATTTGAAATCAAAACCAAATTTGAAATTTTAAAGTTACAAAAAATAGACGCTCAATTGATCCAAAACTATAAATTTCAATGTTATTGACGCCTGCTGCTCCAGCTTGGGGTGGTGGTGTGCCGCCATCTGGTGTATTTTGGCCACCGCCAAAGTGCGCCTGGGATGGCTTTGCTAGCCCTTCAAATGCAACCAGGCATTATGTCCCCCCTGGAACTTAGCCCACCACCTTGCAAACTCCCAAGTGGTGCTTTGGAGCCATTTGGTGCTCCCATGGAGCAATTTGTTTTTTGGCCTCCAGGTCAAATACAGGATCTCTTCCTTATGTGAGTGCAGCCATCATCAAGATAGCCACGGCAGTTTACAAACCTGCCAGATTATTGATTTTTGCACCTCCAAGGATATTTTGATCTCTCCTTCTGCTCTAAAGCTGATGCAGCAGCAGCTAAGCTGCCATTAGTTTTTAAATAACCCTCTCCCAACCATTCAAACCTGGCTCCCAGATGAGGCCACTTTGGTGGTCCAGTTCACTGGGTTGCCCTCCCATCTCTCCCTCTAACCCTCTGCCACAAGCTTACAGAGGGTTTTACCATTTACAGTGCAGACCCCATGTTAAAGTTCATGGTTCTGAATGAGGAAGATCATCTGGCAGGGCATTACGCCTTTGTGACAATCTGCCCATCTTATTGTGATTCCTACATCACAATGTGATCATATCTGCCCCTGATCACCCTTTCTGGTCGTGCATCAAAAACGGCTGTGCCATTTGCCCCTTGTGCTATGAGCTTGACCACTTGAAGTGCGAGTGTCTTATGGTTTCTGCATCTGCCACTTCCACCGCTCCTCCAACCAGCGTTAGGTTGGCAGCCATTTTGAACCAATTTTTCAAATGGGGCTCAATTCTCCTGCCCCCAACCTTGGCAAATTCTGGCGCCACTTCCAAGGTGGCAGCTAATCAAAATTTAAAATTTTTAAAAAATTTGAACAATTCAACTAGATTTGTGAAACTATAGTTGGTGGCTGAGACAGTTTCAACTGAGCTGCCATGGTTGACTGTCCACAACCAATCAGCTCCTGCCACTGCTCCAATTCTATTGGCTGGCCCAGAGTTGGCCAAGCTTAATCCATTTGAATGTCTTAACTGCACTGATGATAGTGACCGGCCATTTAATGTCAAGCCAGATTTTGCTTTGGAGGAGTTTTTTATTGATGCTCTGAATTTGCGCTCTTTCCATTTCTGCGCAAAACCCAATTTTTCTTTTTATAATAATTTAAATAAAATGACGGTTGAGGCTACTGCCGCGCCTGCCAACACCCTACTCCGCTATCAACTTCATGGGGCGATGGAACCCCTTGTTGAGGGTATTCCTATCCCAAACTTCCTCAATAATTTTGATGAGGATGCAAAATACAAAATTGAGGAGCTCAATTTTGGTATGAGCTGCGCTTGCATTGGCATAGCAAAATCTTCTCTTTATGACACCAATTATCCCCAGACCTGCTATCGCATCAAGTCATTTACTTCTGTGCCAGCTCTCATCACTTTTGCTGAGCATCAACTTGCTCAATATGCTGAGGCAATGGACACCGCCGGCCTTATAAACAAAGAAAACCCACAATTATACCTTCTTATCCACATGTCACTGATGCTCCTACCCTTATGATGTCTGCCATGGTCTGCCAGCTAAAGCGGGCGCCAGACAAAAGTTTCCCCAAAGCTTCCTCACCTTCTGATATGGCTTTCTAGTCTAATAACTTTATAGGCTATATTTTAGTTTTTTATTATGATATTCCATTTGGCTCATTTACAAATAAAGATGCGTGGTGACTTCCCCTTTTGGGTTGGGCACCACTAGTGTTAAAAACAAAGAGAGGCAAACTTAAGTTAATGGGGCGCATTTTAAAGCCTATTATGAGATCTACCCAGATCTACAGAAACTTATAGAAATATGTTTTCATCTCTCTGGTGATGCTCTAATTTTGTTTACCAGAGCCTTGGAAGAAAATGAGAATTTGTGCATTAATTATAAGGAGTTCAAAAGTCAGTTTTAGTAGCAGAAACTCACACCTTTACCATAGTGTCAGAAAAATGCTTTTCTGAACAGTGGGCTCCTAAGTGTGCCAGGCAAACCAGTATGGAGACTGGCTTACCCTTTCTGATTCGCCTTCATAGGCGTACCAACTCCCTACAAGTCCACATCCAACCCACTAACACAGAAGACCAACGACTTTGCCTTAGCCCCATGGTCCCTCTTGTGTGTGCCTCGGTGAGTCCATCACCCATCCTAGGGAGCTATGGCACTCCCATGCTGCAACTCCCTCATGCCCAATCGCTAACCCATCTTGGGTGTGCCCCAGTGAGTCCATCCCCCATCTTGGGTGGCTATGGCACTCCTGCGCTGCACCACTCCCAAGGCTGTTGGCCAGAAGCACATCATCATTGGTGGCCAGCTGGCAAGGTTCTCATTATTTCCTTGTAAGGCTGAGGTATGGTAGCTGGCAGCATTGGCCACTCCAGTTGTGTCACCCTGCACCTACTTCAGGTATCTTGAGTCCCACCCCTATCCAATTTAGTGGCTCTTGCTACTTTAAATAAGTAGGAAAATGGGCAAATGAGAAATCTTTATTGAAAGGGAATAACAACTATTTGTACCCTAGGCTTCTGCGCCTATTCACAACTTATTGGCCATCAATCCAGAACTTCATCCAATCATCAGTAATCCATGGTACATATTCTCTTCCAATCCACTCGTCCTGTTCACCAAATATTATGCTAATTCATCCTTGGCATGAGTCGCTGGTCAGTTATGTTTAGATTTCTATTATAAACATAACTTTTGAGCATTCTTGGCATAAGTTGCCGGTACTCTGAATTAGGCAGCAAATTCATAGTTGGATGATTAATAATGAATCTGTCAGCTTTCCACTAGAAAACCACACAATCATCTTTTTTTAGTACTAGATGGTTCCACACAATCATCTTTCATGGCAGCTGGCATCGAGATAAGATTCTACCAATCTCAGATTTGAGGCAGCAAAATCAGTGTCAGATGGTTGTAAATAAACACATCAACTTTCCGCCAAAAATTCCCACAATCAATCTTAATTTTGCAGTCAGCGCTAAACTAGGAATCCTTTAAACCTAACCAACTAATAATTATTATAACATTAATTAATACCAAACTAGCTGATTATCCAGCAATCATGACTGACTAAAAGGCACCCCTAATTCTGATATTATTGGAAGTAATCCATCTGGTTAATTTTCTAACACAGAGTAAAGACAAGGATGGTCTTGAATTTTCAGCAGGAAGTACAAACTGCTGAGGTTTATACACAGAAGTTTCTGTACATTTCCAGAAGACAGAATTAGATTAAAAAAACTCTCTTTAACCGCTCAAAGTCACTTTTGAGCGATTTTAAATTTAAGTTTTTTATCCACAGCCATCTGCCCAAACCTATTCTTTGATGTCCTTGGCTCTGCCGCCTGCCACCCCAGTGTGGGGCAGCAGTGCACCCCCACCTAGCGTTTTCCGCCCTGCAGGCAAGCGCGTTCAGATGGGCTCAAACAGCCCGCCCACTGCTTCCAACCTTTTTGTCCCCCCACGGGACTTAGCGCTCCACCTGGTGCGCGTCCACCCTTCTCGCCCCCATTCTCTCGCCCTCCCTCGCTCTGCTATTCTCTATTGCCTCAGAGTGGACTATGGGCGTTTGTTCCCATATGCCAATAAGGCAATTATTGACCTAGCCACTACAGCCTTTGCGCCAGCTGGCTTTATAGACTTCCGCCTTTTAAGGGCTACTTTGACGTTGGGTTCCAATCTGAGGAGGATGCTGAAGCGGCAGCACAAACTCCTCTAATTTATAAAAAACCCCCATTCCCACAACCCGTACTCGCCTCCCTTCAGACACCACGCTAGTGGTATCCTTTGCAAATCTCCCATACCACCTTCCACCCCAGGTTTTGTATGACCAGTTGGTCGCGGGGCTCATGGCTTATGGCACTCAGGCCAACCTCATCTTTGCTATTCCATCTGGTGCAGAACGCCTTTCTGCTCCTCGTGCAACAGCCACCATCATACCACACCACCCTACCATAGCCCAACAAATCCCACCCCGCGCTAGTGTGGCTGCAGCGCCTGATCATTTCTTTTGGGCTCAGGTCGATAATGGTAGGCAGATTTTTTCCCTCTGCTTTGGCCTCGACCATGCAAAAATAGCGTGCCCTAAGGCCAAATCCGCTGCTGCAGCTTCTGAGCCCCTCTCTGGAGGTTCAGTATGGGGCGCTTTGCTGCCCCCTCCCACCCTCAATCTCGTTCAGTGGGCCCACATGGAAAATCAGCCCCACCCAAAACCTCCATCCTCACTCTCCCACCTAAATCTACGCCAG
This sequence comes from Massospora cicadina, assembly GCA_022478985.1. Classification (NCBI taxonomy): domain Eukaryota; kingdom Fungi; phylum Entomophthoromycota; class Entomophthoromycetes; order Entomophthorales; family Entomophthoraceae; genus Massospora; species Massospora cicadina. The sequence goes on from JAKSZP010017363.1 coordinate 66,065, forward strand.
CCAATCAGAGCAATGCTTGGACCAACATTCGCACCCAAGCAGCTGCCCATTCGCCCAATCCTACCCACTCAAATTAAACGCCACTATTCCAGTGAACCAAAATCCATCGGATCTATTGGCTGAAACTGACAAATCAGGTAATGTCCTCATTAGTAAGCATACAGGTCAACCTCTCTGCCATGGCGATTAAGGTTGGGCAAAATTTTTCCTTTCCAACTTTGATAAAACCCCTACCCCTCGCCATTTTGCTCCTCTACCCAATACAGCCCCCTTCCAAAGTGACCACCAGCTCGCCTTAGCTGCGGTGGCCTCTCCTCATTGCCCAAAACTACGCACCGCGGTGGCCCAGTCAGTGGCTCAGCTCCAGCATGGCCTGCCCACCATCTTCTCCCCCCCCCCCGACTTCCCTGAATCTCCCTGCAGTGACATCTCAAAACTATTTGATGATGCTGAAATCGGTGTTATGAATGTCGCAACACTTGCTTCATTCAACCCCTCAGCCAAAATCACCCGCCACAGTATCTCCCTTTTCACCCAACTTCCTGAAGCCCACAAAGAAGCTGAAGTTCTCCTCGCAGCTTTTGTTGAAAAACTTTCCCATCATTATCTTGATGCAGAAGTGGAAAACTCCTACTACGCTGACCTCAGCCCCCACTATGCAGATGCCCCAACGCCCTGGCTCTCTGCTCTGATCCGGTACTGTAACCAACACCCCTTGATTGAGGTGGGTCTTTCTGAAAACCAACCCCCCGACCCCTCCTCACCCTCTGCCATGGTGGGTTAAGCAGTTTCTGCTTCCCACCTGGTTAGTAGTTTTTTTTGCCGTTTTGAGTGTTGTTATCGGTACTGTCCATCCCCTGGTTGGCATACCTTGAATAAATTAAATAGAATTAGATTACAAAATGGGAGCACTATACTTCAGAAAAGGTTTAGGAAGCCGCTTAGCAAATTTAATTATACACCACTCCATTACAATGCCTTTGAAAGTATTTCTAGGAATCGCTGAAAATTTGGTTATGGGAAAAACTTTTAGTGTGGCAAAAACCTGCTTTCAAGAAACAAATACCTAACATGAGCCATGATGAATAGCAACTTCAATTGAAGGTAGGACTCTGTTACTCTTGTCATAATTCTGGGCATCTAGCGTTTAGATGCCCAAATAACAGGAAGTCATAATCAGTCGCCTCTGCATAAAAGAACAAAACTCAGTCTTATCCTTTTTTGACTTTAACTTTGAGAGTGGGTAGTGTTATATTTCAGAGTGAGGCTTTACTGGATAGTGGGAACTCCAAAAGTTTCTCTCAGAAGAGATGATAAAGCAGCTAGTTGTGTAAATCTGGGACTAAGGCACTGACAATAACCCTGGGAAATGGAGAACAGTCAGTTGCCTACTATTGTTCCCATCTTATAAGCAGTGAGTTAGCTGCCTAGAACTGAGGTTGAATTCTGGATCTTAAAAAGTACACCCCAGCCCATAATACTTGGTTTTCTTGGTTAGGCCAGAATGAGCTTCATCATGACTATGACAGAAACAATGTTTCAGTAAGGGTGGATGGGAAGCGCAAAAAATGGGCGTTGAGGAAAGGCTTGTTTCCAATATCTCATTCACTTCAATAACTAATTCAAAGCCAATTGTAAATTTTATTAAAAATATAAAAGTAGCTGCTTGATCAAGCTGAAAGTTATAAATGTCAATGCTATTGACACTTGCTGCCCCAGCTTGGGTGGTGGTGTGCCACCATCTGATATATTTTGGCTGCAATCAAAGCGCGCTTGGGCTGGCTCTGCTAGCCCTTTGAATGCTACTGGGCGTTTTGTCCCCCCTCAGGACTTGGACCACCACCTCACAAGCTCTAGGAGGTGCTCCCATGGAGCAATTTGCATTTAGGCCTCTGGATCAATTATGGTACTATCTTTCCATATGCAACAGCAGCCATCATCAAGATGGTTATGGAAGTTTTTAAAACCGCCAACTTCATTGATTTCCGCCCATTTAAGGGGTATTTCAGCCTCAGCTTCCACTATGAAGCTGATGCTGTGGCAGAAGCCAAGCTGCCTTTCATTTTAATTTTATTTGGGGAAGGCTTACCAGGGGACAGAAACTTCCCATATGCATACTAAAAGAACTAATATTTGCAAGAGACACCCCAGAGAAGCAAACTCTATCTCCTGTTGCCATTGGGAATGTCAAGTAAATGAAGGGGGTATCATGAGTAGAGGCTTGCGCCACTTTTGAGCACATATGAAGGAAAGGGCCTGAAGTGATGAACCAAACTGGAAACCAGGATGAGACAACTTCTTTGGTGGGATGTTAGGTACCCAAACAACAATGAATGAGAGTGGTCCATGAGGTGCAACTGGAATCGACGTACAGCTTCCTGGAGGGTGGGAGTAGAGTCTGAGATGGCATCCAATTCAACCATGTGGATAGTCCACATAGAGATTGCAACCGCTAAAGCTCAGAGGGAAGGTGGCATAGGGTAATTCAAGGACAAGGCGAAGATGTCCTTAGATAGGCTGAAGGGCTGTGTTTGATCCTGGCAAAAGAGGCGCTGAACCTCACGCCAGTTCGCTTTTGATGGAGGGCACTCTTCTAGGCGGTGAACCAAAGTCCCATACTAGTCACACACAACACATGATGAGTGCAATGCATTGTTTCGCTCAGCAGTATGGTATACACATTTCAATCAGTGCCACACATGGGAATGAACATGCGGCTGTAGAAGAGGGTGATGGGTGTACTTCCAGATAGTTTTCTGTGTATCAAGGTAGTATGGAATGTCCAACATGTCCAGATAATCCACCCTGGCCATGATAGGGAACCTCATTGGTATCACATTGTTCAAAATGGCTTGGCCTTGTACTTCCTGTGTAAATCAGGTAGTAGGGAGACTCCTCTGGGCGGTGTGCCCACTGATGCAAATTCTCCACTCAGCGCTCTGAATGGAGAGGAGAATTCTTAGGAGTGGGGTGATGTCCCATGCAGGACCGCAGCAGAAGGGTGTGAGGCAAGATATTTTAACAGATAATGGGGTGGGTAGGGCTGCAGAGGCCCAGGGCGCGGGAGAAGTTGGAGCGGTCTGCACGTGACCAGTGCTGGGCTGAGATCATTGGGTTAGTGACTGCAGCGATCCAGGTGCCAAGTACATTGGCGGCGTGGGCCTCAAAGTTGAGCAGGCCATACCACCACTATGGCGAGGGCCGACATGGCATCCAGGCGCACTGGGGTTGCGTCCCACTAAAGCCACCCTTTCATTAGAGCATATAATGAGGTGAAGAAAGATGGGGAAAAGGCGATAGCATGGGCCCCAAACTAAACTTTAGATAGTAGCTTAGAGTTGGCTAGCACTACTCAACCTGTGGGAAGTTTGGCGGCACTGAGAGAAGCTACGCGTTTTGTAACATTGTCCAGGATATAGTGCTCCATCACCGTTGAGGCGTACCCTTCCGCCTCCAGCCACACCCCAAATGGCGAACTGGACCAACAGTGGGTATTGGCACGAAAGGGAGCACAATCAGGGCATATTGGGGTGGGTGGGGCAAGTGAACCCGTGAGCCAGCTGCGGAAGCTGATAGAAAACAGGGCGCTGGTGACCAGCGGTCTTGGAACTGACCAAGGAGAATAATTTCGGTTTTGGAGGCGTTAAGTACAGCGTTACATACCCTGGATTAAACCTGGATAGTAGCCTCAAGCGCGCATGCATCATGATTGCTAGACACCCCAACCACTTAATCATCAGCAAACGCCAACATCTTGACTTGTGCTTGGCCTTGAACATGGACAACAGTAAGGCAGGCATTTACATTGCGCAAAAGTGGTTCAAGGATGAAGTTATACAAGAGTGGGCTTAAAAGGGACCCCTTGGCGTAGGCCTCTTTGAGGGCGGACTACCTCCCTGAGAAAGCCAGGGCCATGCACAGCCATTGTGGTGGATTCCTTGAGCAACATCACCCAATTAATGAAATGATGGGGAGGTGGAACTTATGGAGGCAAATTTTGAGGTAATCCTGGTTGACTCTATCATAAGCCTTCTGCTGGTCTAAAAAACAAGTGCTCTAGTAGCAGTGGATTGGCATAATTTGGCTACAATATGTATGTTGTCTCAAATAGACCGCTTGGGTATGAAACCAAATTGCTCAGGGGAAATGAAAGCAGAGGCAACTTCCCTAGGCAGTAGGCCATGATTTTAGTAAAAAGTTTAGTATCAGTGTTAGTAAGTGAAATGGAAGCATTTCAAAAACATTGATTCATTGAGGAAAGCAGCAAGGAGGAGAAATAATATAATATTTCTTATAGAGCTCATAAGGAATCTCATCTGGACCTAGGCATTTCCTGTGCGGTGCACCATTGATGGCATACCAGATTTCATTCCAAGAAATTAAATTCAACTCTAGATAATGTGAAATAGTTCATATATATATGCTTTTGAGAAAATCAGTAACTTCGGCCAGTTTGACTGGATTGGAGTGACACAATTTGGAGTAAAAATTTTGAACTTCGATTGCCACTTTGGCTGGAGTATCTGAAATGGAGTTGTCTCGCCGCCTCACCTTTATGCAGGCCAAGCTCCGTCTAGGTGTAAAAAATTTTCAGAAAAAAAAGTGGAGCATGTGTCACCTGTTATTATATTTTTGCCTTATACTGTACACAAACACGATTTTTGTGTTGCCTTACCAGTGCGTTGAGGCGTGAAGACACCTTTTCTCACTTGTGACCCCAAGCTGGGCTGTAGCCTGCTGCAGGGACATTAAATTCCAGGTGGTCCACTTCTGCAAGTGTGTGCAAAATGACCACCAAGGCAGCCTGAGAGCAACAATATGAGATGTGGCATGCCTGGCGGATGGTGTTTGCTTTAAATTGTGACCAGGTAGAAAGTGGGTCTGCACATAATGGTGTGGTAAACTCTGGAGCCAAGGTTTTGGTATCCACCCACTTGAAAAACATGGGAAGAGTGATCTTGGTTGGGTAGAGTTTGCATCACTTTGGCACCTGTGCCGCTGGGTGTGACAAAGAGAAGGAAATTGATACTAACTGGTGGTTGGATAAATCGAGTTTTGGCGTTGTGAAGTGTGCAACCTGAGACCAAAATTTCAACTGTGCAAGAATAAGGTCAATGCGGGACATCAACCTTAGCTGACCATTGTGCACATGGAGATGAGACATGTTTGGGAGCATGATGCATGCCGAGGCAGGGTATCAGACAACCCAAAAGTTGCCTCTAGAGCATGAAGTTCTACGTGCCCCTGGGGGTAGGCGCCAAAGGCCAGTGGTTGGTGGCCGCGTCGGTCCAACAGTCCATATCACCCACCAAAAATGGGTCAGGAGGAAGCGGAAAGGAAGTAACAGCTGTGAAGGATTTCTGACAAGCTCATGCACAGGTTAGGGCATATACATTGATGACAGCGTGCACTTTGTCATCCCATGAAAGGACACAATAAGGACACAGCTGTTGAGGTGTGTATTTAAAGAAATAAATTTAAAATTACAGGTCCCTCATATATGCACCCCACAGTTCAGTGACCAAAAGGAAAGGGGAGAAGGAGCATGTTTGCCCATATGTCCTCAGCACCATATGGACAGTGGGTTTCCTGAATGGCCAGGATGTCCATGGATAAATTATTCTTTAAAAACTCAGTTTCCTAGCCTGGGATGGTAAGACCTTGTGTCCAGCGATGTTCAACATCCCTATAGTAAAGGCTCCCCCATCAAACCTTAGGTGCAAGGGGTAGGGCTCCCTTGCCCTCCAGCCTTCTGTTTTTAAGAACGTCGCTGTATGGCAGAGCAGGTATGCTGTGCTATGGAGTAAGTTTCAGTATGGGTTGCTTTCATGGTGGGTTTGTCATTGGGTTTTTCCTTTGGCTTATTTGCCCAAATGGTATGACTCTTCGTCTTGGTGTGTCCCTATGGTGCACCATCGCAGGTCAGTGAAAAATTGGTAGTGAAGTTGGTGGGCGAATAAGTTTTGATCAATGCTTGGTAGCATTGGTTGGGCATATCCAACTCACCCATCTGATCATCAGGCTGGGTGGACCAATCTGATTGGTATATGGATTCACAAGCCGCTTCCACAGCAAAATGATTCAATGTCCTCCTGGAGCTGGGCGGGTGGTATCATGGATGCAGTAGTGGCCGCTGCCTTGGCTGCTGCTCTGCAGGCCTGCTTGGCCTTATTACACTTCTGCAGGGACACAGGTTTGACTTGAATGTAGCACCCCTGCACGCCCCATGGGAAGGCGGCGTTGGTGTCTATGGCTGGTTCATAATGGGCGTCTGCACCACTCATTGCATCTGGGATGATTTCGCTTTGGGTAATGCCCTCCTTGGTGGGTCAGGTGTGGGCCTTGTGGCTAAAAGTGCAACAAAAGGTGAAGATAGGATGCATGTTATCCACGGTGACTTGTAATGGGTGGGTTTATTGCCCATCAATTACTACAAAAGCAGTGTGGGATATTTAGGTCAAATTTTCTGCAACCCCTGCGGATGGAATGAGTACAGCAATTGCTTTGCCCTTGCACAGGTCCAGCATGAGCGTAAAGTGTTGCATCTCAAAGGATTTCCAAGCTGCCTTTATTATTTTAAAAAAATTCCAAACCCACCATTATCACTTGGCTCCCAGATTAGCCACTTTGGTGGTCAGTTCACTGGGTTGCCCTCCCAACTTCCACAAATGCCTCTGCCATGAGTTCACAGAGGGTTTGGCTGTTTATGGCGCAGACCCCATGTAGCAGTTCAGGGTTCTAAATGGTGTAGATTGTCTGGCAGGGCTCATGCCTTTGCATCAATCTTCTCATTCCATTGCAGCACCCACCTTGTGATTACCACTCACATAGTGATCAGATCTGCCCATGATCACCCATTCTGGGCACACGTCAAGAATGGCCGCGCCATTTGCCCTAGTGATTGAACTTGACCATTCAAAGTGCAAGTGCCCCACAGTTTCCGCCTCCACCACTCCCACTGGCCCCCCTCTGGCGTTACCCCAGCTGCCGCCTCACCTCAATTTTCCAAATAGAGCTTGATCCTCCCACTCCCAACCTAGGGGAATTCTGGCGCTGCTTTTAATGTGGCAGCCAATCAAAATTACCAAAATTTAAAAAATGAATGGATTGCGGAATTGTGAGTCAATGGCTGGATCAGTTTCAGTTGAGCAGCCGTGGTCAACAGCATGCAACCAATAAGCTTCTGGCACTTCTCCAATTCTGGAGGCTGGCCCAGTGTTGGCAGAGCTAAATACATTCAAGTGTCTCAAATGGATTGACAATAATGAACGGCCTTACAATGTCAGGCCAGAATTTGCTTTTTAAGGAATTTTTATCAATTCTCTCAATTCACGCTCTTGCCATTTTCATTCAAATCCCAATATTTCAAATTATATTTTTAAATAAAATGGCTGTGGATGCCACAGCTGCTCCTAACAACACTCTACTCCGACAGCAGCTTCAAGGGGCAATGTAATCTCTTGTTGAGGGTATTCCTATCCCAAATTTCCCTATGATTTTAATGAAGATGCAAAATTTGAAATTAAGGAGCTTGCTTTTGGTGCAAGGTGCGCTTGCATTAACACGGCAAAAACTTTTCTTATTGATCCCAACTATCCCAAAACCTGCTAGTTCATAAAGTCATTCACTTGTGTGCCAGCTCTCATAAATTTCGCTGAGCATCAATTTGTTCAATATGTTTAGGCGTTGGACACTGTTGGCCTCATAAACAAAGTAAACCCACAATTATACCTCATTATGTCACATGTCACTGATGCTCCTACCCCAATGTTGTCCGCCATGGTCCAGCAGCTAAAGCAGGGGCTGGACAAAAGGTTCCCAAAAGCTTCCTCACCTTATTATATGGCTTCCTAGGCTGTTAGCTGAGTGCCATATTATAAATTTTTTAATTTCTGAAAAACCTTTGTTTGGCTCAAAATGCAAATAAAGATGCGTGGCGGCTCCCCTTTTTGGGTTGGGCGCCACTAATTCTAATAAAGGCTTGTTTTCAAGGCTGTATGTTGCAGAATCTACCAAGTTTTCAATGGAATCATGTAAAGTTATGAGTCTAGCATACCTCAAAGTGTGTAATCGGTGTTTAGTGAAGAAGAGGTGAAGTTACTTCCATCCCACAGTCATTTTGATCATGCAATAGATCTTGTAGAGAGGAAGCAGACTACTCATGCACCAGTATATAGTTGAAACCAATTGTAACAGGTGGCGTTACAAGAGTATGTGGACACTATAAAAAAGGTTTACATAATGGTGTTCCATTCTCCATGTTCATCATCACTTTTATTGTAAGCAAGAAATATGGGGGTTTGCGTCCATGTGTTAACTACCAGAACTTGATGATATCACCATTAAGAACCAATACCCTTTGTCTGATTCTGATTACTTGAAAGATCAGCTTTCTGGCAAAACTATCTTTTTTAATGGTGGACTTGCGGGACTCAATTTAACCAGATCAGGATTAGGGAAGGCAATGAAAGGAGAAACGGCATTAAAATTAAAGTTTTAATTGCTTGAGTATCTTGTCATGCCATTTGGCTTATGCAACGCACAACTCACGTTCCAGCAAATGATCAGCATGGTATTGGCCAGATACAAGGACCAGTTCTGCGTGGCTTATTTTTGATGATATTCTGGTATATAGCAGATCACCTGAGGAGCACCTTCACCATTTACAAATAATCTCAAAGAAATTCCAGGAGTACAACCTTCATGTCAGATGTCAGAGTGTCAGTTAGGACAGAATGGGATTATATTATTTTGTTACTTTGTATGTAAGAATCGGTTATAATGTCATTGATCAAGGTGGATGCCATTACAGCCTAACCTACACCCACTAGCTGAAAGGATATCCACAGATTCTTAAGCTTGGAAAACTTTTTCAGGTGGTTTATAAAAAATTCTTATGTTGCGTTACCCTTAATATAGCTTGTATCAGAAAGTGTTCCATATAAATGGTCCAGGTGGCAGAAAAATCTTTTTCAGACCTAAAGGCTGTTTTTGTATCTGCCCCAGTGTTAGCCATGCCCATCTATGATAAGCCATTTGTGGTCATGGCTGATGCTTCAGGATAAGCTCTTGGGAGTTTAGTTGCAGGAGAGGGATGATAGTAGGCTGCATCTCGTAGCCTGATATCACAAGAAATTCTCCCCTGCATAATGCAACTATCCTACCTATGACAAGGAAAAGTTGTCCGTTGTTTAATGTTAAAGCACTGGAGCCAATAACTGCTTGGAGCAAAGTACTAAGTGAAAGATTTGACAATCCATAAGAACTTGACTTACTTTTCATCTCACAGCAACTAAACCAGCGTCAGGCCAGATAGTCATGTAATCTGGCAGATTATGACTTGGGTATTGGTTAAAAACCAGGGAAAGTTGATGTAATTCCGATTTTCCTAAAGCTGTTATCTTGACATGATACCTGCAGATGGGGAAATTACTGAGTTTAATCCACAGGCGCTTTGTAAGACTTAGATTTCGCTGCATTATTATCTCATATTGTTTTAGTGGGCTGCGGAGATGAGATTTTGGATGTTCAGAATGCTAATGATTTCTGTCAGGAAGTGGAATTGATTTTTCATTTAAAATTCAGATAGTGTGTGATATAAAAATGGGTACCCATTGAAGGGTCAGTCATTATTTTGGAAAAAAATCCTTATGTACCAGAAGGACCTTTAAGATTGGAGGCCATATGTGAGCACCACAATGTAAGCATGGCAGGACACTCTGAAAAGAATAAGATATAGCTAATTTAGAGAGCTTACTGTTAGCCTGGTCTTAGAGGAGACGTCTTAAGATATGTGGCAGAATGTGAGGTTTGTGGGCGCATCAAGGTATGTAGAGGACTTCTTAAAGGATAATTGCAACCATTTTTAATCATACAAAAGCATAGGAGTCAATATCAAGGAATTTTGTAGTAGAGATACCCCATTACCGAGGATTCAATGCAGTATTAGTTTTGGTAAATAGATTAAATAAAATGGCCTTTTTATCCCAACTTGGCTTCTATTTATTATATTTTACTATCTCTATTTAAGAGCTTTTCTTTTCTGTAAGAATCACTTTTGTTTACAAGTGATTAAATTGATTCAACTGATTACAACTTGTCTTAATTGTGCTGTCCAATCAGGGGATGACAAAGCGACTGAATCCACTGAACTCATACACTTATGCAGCAGCGATGAAGGGTAACAGCATGGGCCAGAAGGCCCAGCTGCTCAACTTTAACCGTAGTGCAAAAAAGGACCATATGTCCCAGACAAAAACTATCTCAAGATGGTCCAAGATTTTCACCAAACTGGCAATATCAGCCATGCATTTCCCAAGTCCTCTCACAAATTTTGGTGTGCACATTAACTTTGGCGTTGAGGAACCTCTACTATATGAAGCAATATGTCATGGTATCCAAGGACGCTTCCCAGAAGCTATAAGCTTGACTTATAAACTCACAATGGGAACCTTAGACCTTGGCTTTGCTACTGCTGAGGCCGCAGATGCAGCCATAGCCACCCCATCTGTAGTCACCTGCATTAAGTCAAGAGTAAGCAAGGAGCCTGAACAAATTACAGCCAATATCCCAATCACACGCACCCATTTTTAGGATAATGAAAGCTTATTTGTATTACTAGAAAGACTCCCAACCACCAAAAAGCAGGACTACCTGGAGGCAGCGCTAACAAGCGGCTTGAGCACATATGGAGACAAGTCTATTTTAAAATGGAGAAAAAGCGCCTCTTTCCCCATCAGGCTACAGAAAAGGATGTAACTAATGATACACCTAGCATTGATGCTGATGATAACATCAATATCACGCAAAGCATACATCTTGGACCCAAAGGGGAATCAGTCTCGCCCTTTCTCAATCTGCCAAGAAAAGAGCCCGCCCATATGCACAAGCTGCAACAAATTAGGGCATAAAAATAGTGCCTGTTTGGCTACATGGGAGGGAAGAAAGTTTATTGGGTGTGAAAAAAGTCTGAAGGATATAGATCAAGGGGACGCATTAACAGCCCGCCTCTGGATATCATAGGCTATGAGTTAGTCCAACCAGTATCCCCAGAGCAACGTAAAGAAGCGAAGTCCAGAAAGGCGGCAGAGAAGGCCATGCAGAAGAAGCAGAAGGTGGAGAAGGAAGCAGAAGCTTGGGAGGAAGCAGCCAAGTGCAATATTGAGCAACAACATGAGCACCTCTCTAGTATGATTGCCCCTAAGACAGCCCAGCAGCCGCAAGATCATGAGCAATGGGCATTTCAATCAGAAATGGACGACGCACAATTCCTACTTGTACACAATGGAGCTCAACCCATTCAAGCACCAGTTAATAAACCCATTTCACAAGCCAACAGTTTCTCAACACTCAATGGGATGGAGGACAACAGTGCTCACTGTATGGAGAACCCAAATCGGAACTCTGGTACACCATAATGGAAATCAAGTACACCACTAGCCCAAACCATTTATGAGGGTCCTATAACTAGGTCCAGACGCAAGCAAGCCACCTCAGCAGCTTTAGGGTCAATCTGGCCCCATGCAATCATAGCAGGCATACTGGGCTTGCTAATGATTGGAACTCTCAACATAGCAGGACTCTCATCCAATAAGTCCATGGATAAGAAATGAGGGCTCTTGCTAATCCCACCGGTGGATGTGCTTGCCTTGAAGGAGAATAAAGTGCACCACTGGAAAGGAGGAAGAGTGGTTTAGGATCTTTCTCCCTTCACAAACATTCTATACCAGCTTTTGTGGATTTGTAGTCAAAGCAACAGTGGCCATCGCAATCACCAACTACTATTCTCATTCGGAAGGAAGAGTTCTAGTACTGGCCTTCAAATGGGGAACCAATCATAACAGGCCGCTTCAGTATATGCCCCTGTTGCAGCGGATAAAAGGGAAGAGTTTTTTTCAACCTATTTAACTTGAACCTTCCAGAAGAAACGATATACCTAGGGGACTTTAATTGCTGGCTGGAAGGAACTTGTGACAGATGGCCAAATGTCACAACCCCACCAATAGGATCTGACCATTTGCAGCAATCAATGATATCTAAAGGTCTTCCTGATGCCAACCCATTCTCAGAATCGTACTTTCCAAATCTGAAGCGGCCAAATATTGTAGATAAATAACTAATCAGCGCCACTAGACTGGATTGAATGCTCATACCCGTGTCATTGGAATCACAAGCTAATGATTTTGTAACAATTGACCTACATCTATCAGACCACAAAATGGTGAAAATTAGTATCCAATCAAAGGAAGAATCACCCAAGAACCAACGTTGGAAAAGGATGCTGCCAAAAAACGTGAATCTGGTCCAAGTAGAAGATCAGATAAAAAGACATGTAGATAAACTAGCCAAATGCACTGACTCTGAAACCTTATGGCAGCAGTGGCAAAGGTTTAAAAAGGAAATATATCAGCACCAGCCTACACAGCATCCCGTCACACAAGGAAGGAAGTAGCAGAACTTTCTAAGGCTCAGAGAACATCAAACCATCTGGAAAAATACCCACCTCATAGTGGCTACTCACCACAGTGCGCTTGAGTTTGGGTAAAACAGACACTAATTGTCAAGAAACACAAACAACTCAAAATGAACATGGAGGCCCTCCAAGCAGGTTCCAGATGGGCTGTTCAGGGGGATCGACCATCCAAATTTTCTAACTTACAAAATGAGGTCAAAAAATGCCAGTCTAACTGAACTCCAAACATATGAAGGCCAAACCACTAACAACCCAGTAGAGGCAGCATCCATCACCTACTCCTATTACTCAGAACTGTATAAGGCAGCCCCAACTGAGGAAGCTACTAAGAACTACTTCATCAATGCTGTCCCCAACCACGCCGAGCATTTAGGCAACCTTGTTGACCCCATAACGGAAGATGAGCTAGCACAGGTTCTACGGAGGCTACCTACCAACAAGTCATCAGGGATAGATGACATCCCCTATGAGTACTATAAATCACACTATGAAGTGATAAAGAAGCCCATAATGTCTCTCTTTAACTCAAGTCTTCAAGAGGGGAGGGTGATCTCAGGAGGCGCAGAATCCTATACCATAGTGTTCCACAAAAAAGGGGACTGTACTGACTTGAACGACTGGCGCCCAATATCTCTAATCAACGTGGACATGAAGATAATGGGGAAAATAATGGCTAGAAGTCTCTTAGAAAAAGCCAAGGAATGCATTGCCCCACAACAGCTTGGTTTCAACCCAGGGATGAGCATTTGTGACAGCATCCACCAAGTAACAAACACACTGGGAGGAGCATCCAAGGGCAGACTCTGCTTTCTAGACCAAGCTAAGGCATATGACAGAGTAAACTGGGAATACTTGGCGGAAATACTTCACATACAGGGATTCCCCAAACCCTTTATCTTATGGATACCGAATTATCAGCTGTCATCCACCTTCTCACTTCTAGGGTCTGCATTTATTTCACCTACTGTCACACCAGAAAGAGGCCTCCGTCAAGCGGACCCACTTAGCCCTATCTTGTACAACCTTGCAATTGCCCTCTCCTATGGATAATGGAGAAAAAGTTAGCTGGCATTGAGTGCAAGGGTAAATAACCACTTGAGGTTTTGGCCTTTTCAGATGAATGTGTGGTAGGGGTCTCCTCCAAGGCGGATTTCAAAAAGATAGAGGAGATAATCAGCCTATATTAAAAAGCCTCCCATGTCAAACTCAACAAAACTAAATCACAAGCATTGGTGCTATCAGATGCTAAGCGCCTAGGCCCTAAAAAAAAGAGGACAAAAAGAAAAGTCGCAAACACAAGCAAATTGAAGAAGTGTAAAAAATCCAGCTTTGTTCAACCACCCTTTCAGATGCCTTTCCCAAAAGAACCATCAAACCTAGGGATACCCATCACAAGTGAAGGTATAGCTACTCAAAAGGTGGAAAAGAAGCTACTTCAGGATATCCAAAGGACAGTGGCAAGGTGGAAGTTCAGGAAGACATCTCTGGCTGTAAATTTTCACCTTGCCAACACTATGCTCTTCTTAAAAGTTTGGTACCCTGCACATGCTATTGCCTTTAAAATTTTTAGAAAAACTCACATTAAAATTTACAACCTTGGTTCTGGGGCTCATAATCCCCCAGCCAGGATCACCACACTAAGGGGGCCAACTTCTGAAGGTGAGATGGTGCTAGTAGGTCCTGAATGCAACACCGCAAATATATTTATGAAATGGATCAGTGCTGCAACCTCGCAAGAAGGGAGTCCGCCTCCATGAGCATCTGCAGCAAGGACCCAAATAGCCAGAAACCTAGCTCTCAGGAACCCAGATCCCCAACCACCCTATTCAATTACCTAGGTTTACGCCCATAGTTAGTAGGGCCATGGGACGCAACGCCTGAGGCCAAGGCGATGCTCTGTTATTTTAAAATATTTAAAATAGAACCAAGAATTGAACTCAAACCTCATAAAATGCGCTGTGAGCAAAAATGAAAAATTCTAAAACTCAATCAGCACCCAGTGCCACCAGCCAATGAAAATTCCGAGGGCCAAGAATCTGGCCAATCACAGCACTGGATTTCTGAGGAATAAATTACTCTCCCACACTCCATAATACTACTTGAAGAATATTGAGCAAGCCTCTACTCCACCCCAAAATTACAACCCTGCATTGGAGAGTTACTAAATGACTTTTGGACAGAGAGCGCTCAAATGCCACGTACAGGCAGTGCACAATGTGCAGTGAAGAAGATTCGCTGCATGACAGGTATGTTACATGTAAAACAGTGGTAAGAGTCTGGGAAGAAGTGGTGAGTTTAGCACAGCTATGATACACAAATCCCAACTACATAGCTGAGGACTGGCTTTTCCAGGCCAGGTCAAGGCATTGCAACCTTGATTGGAATAAGATAATTTCTGCACTAGCATTATAGGCGATCTATAGTAGCTGGGTTGCTGTCACTGCAAGCCCGCAAGGGTCTGACCCAGCTAGGGCCATCAATAAATTTTGCTTCAGTATAAGCAAAAACTTTGGCTATTGATTGTTTATGGATACCATTCCACTGAAACAGAGTGCGCAAGTAGTGTCTTGAGCCATTTCACACATGTTCAAAATTGCCATGGTGCAATAATGTGCTTATGGAAAGCCCATTTACCTGAGGTAACTGAGGTCTCCCCCAACAGCAACCCACAGCAAGGCGTGATGAAAAAGGTTGTGTGAATAGCATCAAGCTACTCCATTCACAACCTGCTTTAATATTTTCATTTACTCGCCTATCCCATCTGTTGAAGATACCTCCAAGATGACTGGAATAACTTTGGATCAAGATTTGATATCTCAGTCAAATGATATTATAAAATCCACGTCAGGGGATTTCCAATTCTTCATTTTGACTGATGTAAGACTCTTCAGAAATATTGGCCTACTATGATGGATGAAATCAAGCAATCCAAAATGACCAAGCACTTTAAAGAGTCTGGGCCCTCGTTAAGAAGGGTGATCAATTCTAATAAGCGCTCTAACATATCTTACCATCATAATTATTTTAATAGTAAGGATAATCAGCAATTTCAGTCATCTGTTAGGAAAGATCTTACCTTGGGTGCATCAATGATTTCCCCGCAAAAACCCACTAAATTCCCCTATAAATATCTCTGATTTTTAATTAATAAAGTACCAAAAATCTTGTCTCACGTAGCTTAATTTTGGTCTATCTTCTTACTGGATTCAGTACTTTTAATTAGAATTTACTATTGCAACAGAGCTAATAACTTCATTGTAATTGACTCAATCTTTGCTAGAGCTATGGAACTAATACTTTCATAGCCTTTGTAGCACCTGCTTATAGAATTTCTCACGCAATTTTAATACCATCCCTTGAGTGCATCATATCTGGTCACATACTCCCAAATAAAAATTAAAAAATTAATGTATTAATAATATTTTATCCCAACTACTACTAAATTCAAGGCCAAAGAGATAGCTCGTTTGTTTTTAAGAAATGAATTTCTGCATCATGTTACTCCTAAGGAAGTAATATTAGACAGAGAGGCCTCAATTCACATCAAACTTTTGGAAACAGATTCTTAAAGAACTTGGAATCAAGTGATGTTTCTCACCGCATACCATCCACAGATTGTTGGACAGACAGAGAATTTTATCAGGTTCTGGAGCAGTACCTGAGATGCTATGCTAATGTGGAGCAGGACAACTGGGTTGAGTTGTTGCCTATGTCCCAGTTCTGTTATAACACTCTAGATCATTCCTCCACTGGAATGTCACCATTCAAATCTGACTATGGGCATGATGTGAACTTGGAACTTTTGCCATCTAAGGAAGCATACTACCCTCTGAGAGGGAATTTTGAGAAACATTCATCAAACGCTTGCATTTTTCTTAGAAAATCTGAACCAAGCAGTGCATAATTACTAGACTTTGAAGATATGAATCATGTGCCTTGCAAGGCGTTGGAGGTAGCTAAACAAATTTACCTGGATACTGGTAATACTCCTTTAAATGTACCATGTCAAAACTTGCTCATCAGCGCATAGGGAAATACAATGGTCACAGAGGTTATAGATAAGGTGGCTTACCGTCTTACATTGCCTGAAGGTTAAAAAATACCCAGTGTATTCCATCGTTCACCCTTGCACAAAAAAGAATGAAGTTCCTTACCACACCAGAAATTCAAAGAGCTAGCACCACCACTGATTAAAGGCCCCTGTCCTGAGTATGAAGTGGAGGTACTAAAGGGAGATGAACACATCATGGTCAAGTGCAATACCTGATCAAATGGGAAGGACATCCCGCTGAAGAAAGTACTTGGGATCCTTAGGAAAATTTGAAGAATGCAGGGAAGCTGATGAAGAAATGGGAAAAGAATACCTACCAGGAATCTTCAGCTTTGGTGGGGGATTATGTCAGGGCAAAGCCTGACATGAGTGGGATTCTAAATATTCCAGATATTACCCATTAAGAAATTTATTTGATAAAAAAACCTCCTTTAAAAAAAGCTCTGTAAAGTATGAAATAATCAAGAAATTATGCCTCCTCAATAAAATCATTTTTAAAGTCAGCACCATCTTCCAACCTGGCCTATAAAATTTTGCTCACAAATAAAATTTATATCTTATGTCTGGATTGGGTCCAAGTGTATATATAAGAAACCTAAAATAAATAGTACTTAGTATATAGATTACAAATACCTATTATAAGTCATTTAATTTATGGTGCTGACTTAAAAGGGTTTTATTGAGCAGGCTTAATTTCTTGATTATTTCATACTTTTAGAGCTTTTTAAAGAAGGTTCTTTTTCCCAAAAAAATTTTTTTGAGAAGGTCCTTTTTTCCCAAAAAAAAACTTTACCCCCAGCTCTTTTCCCCTCAAAAAATTAGTGCAGTTTTAAAAGTGGCTCTATTTTATAATTTTTTAAATACTACTATCTCTTTATATATTTTTTGACACCTTACTATTTCTCTATAAAATTGATATTCATTGTATATCTATTTTATATATTATCTTATAAACAAATATACTAAAACTTTTCTCTCTCGTTGCAATCACTTTTGCAACCAATTCAATTTAAGTCTGAATCTAGTTTGATAATCTCGCAGAGGAGATTAGTCTGCGCCCATGTCATAGAGCAGTTGGTAAAGTAAGTTAAGAGGAGCAGGTGGGAGTCCCACGGCCTCAAACGTTCAAAAACGCCCCAGAGAAACTGGCAGAATAGAAATTTTTTTAAAAAACTGGCGGTCACTATTTCCCCAGAAATCCTCGCTTGGCAATCATGATGCAACCAGTACATCAATACGCTGCACTCCCAGCCACTTTTGTCAGTGGAATATGGAGTCCGCGTGTTTCTGGACATTTAACAAACAGCTTTATGGGAAAAATTTTGTGGGGATGTACACACTTTTTTCCTGACTGCGGTGTATATTGCACCTCACTCCATGTCACACGGTTGGCTGGACCTAGGTTTCAAAAGCAAGGAGGCATCAGACAAGGCTGCTGCAGTGCGTGTAGTGATCAACCTTCCTGAAGGGCAATGGGTTATCAAAGCAAAGTGCACTATATGGACAAAATCCAACCAAATTTTCCTCACATTTGACTTTTTGCCTACTACAGTAAAACGTGACATTTTGGAGCAATACCTGAAAGATGGTCTCACCATCTATGGTGAAATACATTCTTTCAAAATGTAACACTTTCCACTAATGCCACACCTGTGCACTGGCAAAGCCATTGCAGTTCTGACCCCAACTGAGGAGATTGCAAAGGACCTAACCCAGATCCTGCACTCCACTTTTATTAATATCAAAGGGCATATCACCCACCCTTTCCGGGTAACCATGGACAGCGCGCCCCCCATCTGCACCCACTGTGACGTGTTCAGCCATAAGGCACATGCATGCCCCACCAAGGAGGGTGTCACATTCTAAGAGCACCCCTTGGCGGCCATGGCCAGCGGAGAGGCGCACTACAAACCAACTGTAAGCACCAAAGAGGCTTCCCCGTGGGGAGCATAAGGTTGCTACCTACTGGTAAAGCCTATTTCCCCACAAGAGCGGAAGAAGGCCAAGCAGGCCCGCAGGGCCGCGGCCAAGGAAGTGGCCAAAGTCACCACCGCTATCCCACACTCCCAATGCCAGGAGGACATCGAAACCTTTGCAGTGGAAGCAAATCAGGAATCCATCAACCAATCAGATTGGGAAGCCCATGCCAATTGGGCCACCCAATCTGAGGATCCTATGGGGTACTCAATCCCACCCAATAGTTGCAACCAAGCTCTGGTTGAAACCTACTTGGGGCCCATCCTACCTGAAAAAAAAATTTTGACCCGCTCAATGGTGCACCAAACTCATCTGCACCACAAAAAATTCATCCAACATCGGGGAAACAAAAAGTGAAGGCAAAAGCCAACGTGACCCTTTCTGCTAAAATCAACAAAAATACTGATAGCGTTGCTGCAAACACCCATGCTGCCGTGAAAGCCCATGGGGATATAGAGGAGGCTAGTGGGCCCAGGTGCCACCCCCTTGCACCTAAGGTGTGATGGGGGAAACCTTCACTTTAATGATGTTGAATATCGCCGGACTCAAGGCCTCGCCATCCTGAGCTAGGAAACTGAGTTTTTTACAACAAAATTTACCCGTGGATATCCTGGCCATCCAGGAGTCCCACTGTCCACGAGGTTCTGAGGAGGCTTGGAAAACCATGCTCCTCCCATCCCTATCCTTTTGGTCAGAACACTGTGGGGTGCTAATTCATATAAATAATTTTTTCAAATTTTTATCATTAGAAACCTTCCTCAATGGCCAAGTCCTCATTGTCACTTTCTCGTGGGCCGATGTGGTACACGCTATTATCAACATCTATGCCCCAAATGGTGCACAAGAGCGTTGGAAATTTTTCTTGTCAGTCAAATCCCTCCCGTTACCCCCAGACCCTTTTGTAGTCAGCAACATGAACTGTTGGCTAAACACTCCAACGGACTGGTGGCCTTCCTCCTCCCACGCCCTCAAGGGTCATGTTGAACTCCGCGTTCTAAAGGCCACCCTTGGGTTAATGGATGCACTGCTGTGGCAAGACCCACTGCTCGAGAACATGATGCGCCTTACATCCACAATGGCCAATTAAGGTTCATGTCCTGCATCAACCTTATCCTTATGCCGGCGAAATTCCAACCCCACATATCCCACTTCAAAACAACAAAAATGGAATTCTCTGACCACCGACTGGTTTTGATAACCTACCACCTACCTGTCACAGCGGCTAAGGCCCCACATTTGTGCAAAATCCGCTCCCCCAAGCTCGCATTGCCAGGATTTTCCACTTGGGTGGAATCAGCAACTTTGGCAAAAGAGTTTGTTGCACTGTTTTGCGTGGACCCCATCTCCACATGGGCAGCCTTCAAAGAGGATACCATCCGCCACTCTTGCCACCTCTCCTCCTGATGCTCACAAGCCACATTGGCCGTCATCTCGCACACTCTGGCAGAGTTGGCATACCTGGAGTCCAACATCCCAGCTACAGGCTACAGCCCTGCATGGGGCTGGAAGTGGGTGGAGGCAGCCGCACACCTCAACGTGCTCAAAAGGCAACACAAACATCAGGTTTGTGTTCAGTACAGGGCCAAACGCATCACAAAAGGTGACAAGTGCACTGCACATTTTTAAAAAATTTTGCACCACGCCAGAGCATGGCCTGCACACAGGTGCAAAGATCAGATGATTCCATCATGGATACGCCAGCCAAAGTGGCAATTGAAACACAAAAGTATTACTCTGAGTTGTATCAATCCAATCCAATTCAGCTGGCCAAAGTGGCAGAATTTCTCGACTGAGCCCACATCTGCACCATTTCCCAATACCCAGAAATAATGAATTTGATTACTCCAAATGAACTATGGACAGACATCCGCAGTGCACCAAACCAAAAATGCCCAGGCCCGGATGGCATTCCATATGAATTCTACAAAAAGTACTTCAATATATATCCCCACTACTGTTGGCCTCACTTAACCAGAGCCTTTTGGAAACGCGCCTCCTGCCAGGAGGACAAGAGGCCTTCACCATCACACTCTTCAAGAAAGGGGACAAGCTAGACTTAGCCAACTGGCGCCCCATTCTTTAACTAACATGGATACAAAAATTTTAACAAAAATCATGGCTAACCGTTTAGGGATTGTAGCATTTGCCACCGTCTCCCCAGAACAATTTGGTTTCATACCCAGAAGATCGATTTGGGACAACGTGCACTCTGTGGCCAACGCATGCCAGTCCACAGCCTCTGGGGCACTTGCATTCTTGGACCAACAGTAGGCCTATGATAGAGTAAACTGGGAATACCTCAGGGCCTGCCTCCATCAATTCCGCCTACCCCTCGCTTCATCAACTGGGTAATGCTGCTCACAGAATCTGCAACAATGGCAGTGCGTGTCCTTGGCTTTCTAACAGAAGTAGTCCGCCCTCAAAGGGGCTTGCGACAAGGGGACCCCCTTAGCCCACTCTTATACAACTTCAGCCTTGACCCACTACTTCAAAACGTATATGCCCAACTCACTGGGGTCCATGTACCAGGCCAAGCCCCAGTCAAGATGATGGCGTTTGCAGACGACTGTGTGGTTGGAGTGTCTAATAATAAAGATGCATGCGCACTTGAAGCTCTCATCCAGAAGTATTCCCAGGTAAGTAACACTACACTGAACGCCTCCAAAACCGAAATCATCCTCCTTGGTCAGTTTCAAAACTGCTGGGCCCCTGCAACCAGTGCCCAGCCTGGCCCATCTGCTCACACACGCGCTCGCCCTCCCAGCTCACCCCACACCGCCCCACTGGTGCTCCCCTTCATGCCACGCCCCACCATAGGGCTGGTCCGCCATCTGGGCGTGTGGGTGGAGGCAGGCGGATATGCATTAGCAGTAATGGAGAGTTGTATTCTAGATGATGTGATGAAGCGCATCGCCTCCCTCAGAGCCCACCCTACTTCCCTTACTGGCAGGGTCGTTTTAGCCAGCTCTATGCTCCTCTCCAAAGTCTGGTTTGGAGCCCACGCCATACCCTTCTCCCCTAGCTTCTTCAAATCCTTGCATGCCCTGCTGCAAGGATGGCTTTGGTCAGGCCGCCCTCCACCAGTACAGTTAGAAGTCATGTTTGGCCCTTATCATCATGGTGGCATGGGCCTGCTTGACTTCAGAGCCCATGCGGCCAAGATCTTGGGTACCTGGATTGCGGCTGTCACTGCCCCTAAACTCCCCTCCCAACACTGGTCCTGCGCGGCCGCTCTAACTTCTCCCGCGCCTTGGGCCTCAACAATCCATCAAACCCCCACTCCCTGATGAAATACCTGGCTTCACGCCCATTGGCCACATGTCCTCACGGTACTAAAACCCACTACAAACGAATCCTCCTCTCCATGCGGAGCGCTGAGTGGAGAATTCAGATTAGCGGACATACAACCTGAAGAGGCTGCCCCTCTCCTCAGTTCACACAAGAGGTACAGGGGCTACCCATCCATGATGGCGTGATCCCCACACGGCCCCATGTCCTATCCAGGGTGGACTACCTGGACATGATGGACATCCCATACTCCATTGAGACCCAAAAACCATCTGGAAATACGCTCACCATCCTCTGTTGCAGCCTCAAATCCGCTCCCATGTGTGGCGCTGCCTGAGGCAGGTGCACCATACAGCTGAGCGCTCTAACGCTTTACACTCATCCTGCGTCATGTGTGGCCAGTATGGAACGCTGTTCCACCGCCTGGAGAAGTGTCCTACCTCTAAAGTGATATGGCGCGAAGTCCAACGTCTGCTAGGCCAGGATCAAACGCATCCCTTCAGTCTGTCAAGAGATATGTTTGCTTTATCAATGGCCTCCCCCCTTCCACCCTCCCTCCTTGCTTTGGTGGTTGCAATCACCATGTGGACCATCCACACGATTGTCTTGGATGCCATCGCAGGCTCCACCCCCACCCTCCCAGAAGCTGTTCACAGATTCCGGTCTCATTTGTTGGACCACTTTCAAGTGTGGATGTTTGAATACCTCCCACTGCTCCACCGACAGCTGGTCTCCTCCTGGTTCCCAGTTTGGTTCATCAAATCAGACCCCTTCCTCCACATGTGTTCAATTGTGGCTACGGCCCCTTCACACGTTCCCTCCCCCTCTCCATAAGTGGCGTTCCCGCTGGCAACAAGAGATAGTATCGCTTCTCTGGGGTGCCTTCCCTGTTACTAAGTTTTGTCTCTTTTGGGTCAATTTTGGAAGTGTCCATCTCATGGTTGGCCTTCCCCACAATAAAATTCATAAACAAATATACTAATAATTCATTTTATTAAATTTAAATGATTTTATTAGTCAAATTACACCAAATTTACTGATTGCTACCTACAGTAATTCATTTTATTAGATTTGGTTGCTTTTTAGTCAATCCATGTTAATTTATTAATTGCTATCTAAATAATTCATTTTTATTAAATTTATATGCATTTATTGGTCAAATTGTGCAAAAATGATAGCCATCTATAATGATTTAAGCTTGTCCTGCTATGAGCTCATACTGACTGAATTTTGAACATACCTGTAAGTCCTGGGGAACGTCCTCTAGGCGTTGATTGGGCCATTTTCCCATTCCTGAGCAAGAAGGTACTGAAGAGGATGGCTGTACCCTTGTTACTCAGGGTGATCTCGCCCATGTGATAAACGAGCGCTGGAAAACAGCTCTTCCACTTCAGATCCCTCCCCCGGTACCCACACTCACCTTAGCAGAACTGTTATAAGGAATTAGTGAAATCTGCACCAAGATCATAAATGAAATTGATTAAAACAAATTTGAGTGGCAACCAGCCTGATGTTCAGATTTCATATGGATTAAAAGGGATGAAGACTGACTTATCAGTCAGAATGCCCAACAGTTTCATTTTGACCAACATGATGATTAAAAACCACCCCCCTCCCAAAATCATCAGGGATCATCCCTGATGGGCAGGTAACAGCATTGGAAATCATCAACAAGGGTTTGAAGCTCCCTGCGGGCAAATCAGGCATTGCACCCAACGCAATGTTTCTGACCAAACAAATGGCCCAGCAACTGGGCATGGGTGGGTTGGGCGTCCTGAACCCATTCCCAACCAAATGGGCCCACCCCTATGTGGGGTGGCCTTGGGGATTCCCGCTGCTTGTTGGGCCAAACGCCGTCATTCCAACTGTCAGAAATTGTAAGTCCTGGAGAACATCCTCTGGGCATTGATTGAGCCATTTGGGCCATTCCTGAGCAAGAAGGTACCAAAGAGGATGGTCATCTCCTCGTTACTCAGGGTGATCTTGCTCACGTGGTAGATAAGCGCTGGGTAACAGCCCTTCCACTTTGGATCTCGCTTTCAGTACCCACACTTTCCTTGGAAGAACTGTTATAAGGAATCAGTGAAATCTGCACTGAGATCGCCAAAATGGAATCAATCACAACTAATTTGAGCGGCAATCAGCCCAATGCTTAGATTTCAAATGGTTGAAAAGGTATGAAGACTGATCTATTAGCCAGAATGCCCGACAGTTGCAATTTGGTTAACATGACAATTGAAAAATCTCCCCCCTCTCAAATCCGTCAGACATCACCCCCAATGGGCAGGTAATAGCATCGGATACCATTGATGAGGTTTCAAAGCTTCCTGCTGGCAATTTGGGCATTGTGCCTGATGCAATGCCACTGACCAAATGAACATCCCAGTGACTGAGCATGGGCAGGTTGGGTGTCCCAAACCTGTTCCCAACCAAATGGGTCCACCCATATGTGGGGTGGCCTTGGGGGATTCCGCCACTTGTTGGGCCAAATGCTGCCACATCAACCATCAGAAATGTAGTGAGCTTTGGTTTGGACGTTCAAGGTCAAACTGACCGCAACTTGGTCCACCACTAAATTTTGCGATGTTGGTTCCCAGGAAACTAACCCACCCATTACTGAATAACTCACCACTTAGGTCAAACTTGCGGGACCTGATCCTAGCTTTTTTTAGTACTAGATGGTGACCTGATCCTGGCTTGTTTCCCTCCAAATCGATGACTATTTAATCAGTTGCATTGCACTGAGAAAATTGTTGGTCAATCCTCCTTCCTTAAATTACCAATAAAAACTCTCCCAAAAATTCAGTTTTTATCTGTTGAAAATTAAGCTCCCTTCCAGTTCCATTTCGTCATACCAGCAGCAGTGCCTCTGGCATTCTGGCTTGCCATTTGGGTGCTCTGGCATCTGGGCTGGCAGGCCATTCTAATTCTTACTTGCTGTTTGCCTGACATAATTGACCAACCATTAATCTCTATCATTTCTGCCTTTCTCGTAGATATTTGTAACGCACTGGCTACTTCCAATGAGCCACGAATGAGTTGGGCAACAGGATCCACGTTAAAGACCATAGGGCTGACAGGACTCCTGATACTACTCTCCTGGTGCGCGCTACAAGATTGGACAAGCACCCCCTGGAAGACAGTTACAAGTATACTTAACCCCAGCAACATACCTTGACTCCAAGACAAGGTATAGAGGGAGGCAATAGCCCTCCCCAGCTCACTCTCAAAGTCCAATCCTTGTTGATTTAAGCCAAACATGGCTGCAGTTAGGCAATATCTTTAAAATAAACCCCAAATTATAAATATATGAATTTTAGGTTCTTTTATTTAATATTTAGCCAAGTTGATAGAAAACAAAACTGATGAGCCTCCAGCTCCCAGTTCCTTCCTATATACACATGCTAAAAGCTAAAATAAAATATAATATAAGTTTATGGTGCCAACTTGAATGATGTTTGGTGTAAACTTTACAGCAGGATCGCGGAATCTTTACTCAATGGTTCCATACCAGTTCTGATCCTCAATGGTTCCGCGCCAGTTCCATTTCGAATCCCAATTGAACTGTGAAACTCCCAAGCACCCGTTTCATTCCATTCTCAATTTGAATCCAAATCAAATCTCGAAACTACTCATATTACTCATTTTCAGTTTTGTTCCGACTTGGACGCCCATATTGCTCCTTGGCCTACTCCAAGCTCCGGCCCCTTAGGCGTTCTTGCCAGAACCAACGCCCCCTCCTCCTCCATACATACAGACACAGCCTGCCCTGTCTTACCAAAGATCAGGGCAATGTGATGCTGAGGATAGACCTCAACCGTCACAATATTGGTGCAGCAATGGTCCCTTCTTTCCAACTGAATCAGGTCGTAAAGAAGATTTATCCTTCCCACATTAGTCTTATCCCACTAAAAACTCCAAACCCATACCCCATAGTTGCCGCGGCTATCTTTCCTATGTCAGTAGGGTCTGAAATCTCAACTTGCAATGAGTTTGCTCCCTAAAGCCCAGTAGTTTCCCAGCTGTTGCACTTCAAAGGTGCAATTTCCATGGAACTGGAACCGATCATTGTCAAAAATGAGGAAGAGGCAAAGGAAGAGGCTATCCTGGCATCCCAAAAATGCAACGTTCCATCCAATATCTCATGGCCTGGAAAAGGTATCTGGCCTATGAGAACAGTTGGGGCAAGGCGCATGATTGTGCAAATTGCATGAACCTGGTTGAAGCGTTCCACATATCCCACCCTGATATTCTTTATTCCCCAAAAAACCTGCGTCAGTAATGGTGATCAAGTTACCTAAGGCGCACAAGAATGTGGCTCTTGTACAGTTTCCCAATGGTGAGGCCCTTCCCTTGGAAAAAGGAAAGGGTAATGTAAGTCCTGGTGAATGTCCTCTAGGTGTCAATCAAGCCATTTTTCCATTCCCAAGCAAGAAGGTACTGAAGAGGATGGTCATGCCCCTCATTACTCAGGGCGATCTCACTCATGTGGAAGATGAGCGCTGGATAACAACCCTTCTGCTTCAGATCCTGCTTCTGGTACCCACGCTCTCCTTGCCAATACTGTTACGAGGAATCAGTGAAATCTGCTTTGAAATCGCCAAAATGGAATCAATCACAACTAATTTGAGTGGCAATTAGCCCAATGCTCAGATTTCAAATGGTTGAAAAGGTATGAAGACTGATCTATTAGCTGGAATGCCTGACAGTTGCAATTCAGTTAACACGACGATCAAAAAATCTCCCCCTTCCAAATCCATCGGCATCACCCCCAATGGGCAGGTAATAGCATCAGACACCATTGATAAGGTTTTGAAGCTTCCTGCTAGCAAATTGGGTATTGCGCCTGATGCAATGCCACTGACTGAACGAAAGGCCCAGCGACTGAGCATGGGTGGGTTGGGTGTCCCAAACCCATTCCCAACCAAATGGGTCCACCCATATGTGGGGTGGCCTTGGGGGATTCCTGCCACTCGTTGGGCCAAACACTGTCATGTCAACCATTGGAAACATAGCCAAGCTTTGGTTTGGACGTTTGAGGTTGAACTGACTGCAACTTGGCCTGCCGCAAAATTTTGCAATGTCAGTTCCCAGGGAACTAACCTGCTCATTCCTGAATAATTCGCCGCTTAAGTCAAACTTGCGGGACCCAATCCTGTCTTGTTTCCCTCCAAATTGATGACTATTTAATCAGTCGCATCACACTAATAAAATTGTTGGTCGATTCTCCTTCCTTAAATTTTCCAATAAAAACAAACCTCCCCAAATTCAGTTTTTATCTGTTGAAAATTAAGCTCCCTTCCAGTTACATATTCGTTGTACCAGCAGCAGTGCCTCTGGCATTCTGATTTGCCATTTGGGTGCTCTGGCATCTGGGCTAGCAGGCCAGTCTAATTCTTACTTGCTGTTCACCTTACAGAAATGCAGCTGAGCCTCAGTTTGGATATTTGAGGTCAAACTGACAGCGACTCAGCCCACCTTCAAATTCTTTTTTGTTGGTTCTCAGCGAACTTATCCACCCCATTCTTGATTAATTTGCCAGTTAGGTCAAAATTGAGGGTCCTGATCCTGGCTTGTCCCCACACCAATTGACCACTATTTAATTAGTTGCATTGCACTGAGAAAATTGTTGGTCAATTTTCTTCCTTTTTCTTTGCAATAAAATTTTTCCCAGAAAACCAATTAATTTTTATATAGTTGATTTTCTTCTGGACGCATCCCTGATGGCTTTTCCCTGGTGGCACATCAGTCCGTACACTGGATGGGCTCTACCAGTACTCATGGTCACCATAGCCCCCACCATCATATATTGGATCCAGCGATTCAGATATTTCTGGCAATTTAACCCTGATGTCATGCACTTTCAACAAAAGTATACTGGGATCTTGTGGTCTTACGTCAACCATCTTCAAGCAAGGATCCGCCTCCTTGTCTCCCAGTCAAATCAATCCTGTATACTGGTGAGCTTATTGAAACTATTTCTGAGACTCCACCCCTTCAGTAAGACCTCCAGGGTCTGGGGTGGGCTCAATTTGGTTTGTCCTTAAGATCATATTCACTATTGTTTTACACCAACAATTTGTCATTTCTCAATGCCCAACTCCATACAACATTGTTCAGCCAGCAATGCCTCTGGAATTCTGGCTTACTTTTTGGTGCTCACGCATCCCATCTGGAAGGCTGGTCTAAACTTCTTCTGCCGTTTCCATGATATAATTGACCGACCATTGTTTCCAGCCACTTCTGCCCTGCTCTTTGAGGTGGGCGCTGCAGTGGTTACCCTTTACCAAATGAATGTGCAATCAGTGGCCTGCTATTTGTTGTTTGTTTGGTCTCTTACTGATTTCAGGAATAGTATCCGCTATACCTTGGAGAATCTTCTTCAGACTTCCCAGGCTGCGCGGATTGCTGCTCTTCCCCCTCCCACTATCCCAGAAGGAAGCTCAAGTGTTCCTTCCTAGGAGATAGCCAATCAAGTTCTTAATGCCCTCGCTGAGGTCCAAATGTGTATGGCAATTGCACTTAATAATGCTTCCACATTATCTCATGCCCAGCAAGGACTCGCGTTGTTGGATGCGGTGGAAGGGGAAGCCCGCCGCTGGGTTAGAGGCCTTCTGCACTCTTCCTCACAAGCAGGAGACCCCACTCCACTGATGGCTGTCATGTCAGCTGCCTTCAACCCCCTGTGTCACGCTTGGACCACCTATTCAGATTGCTCTATGCCATGGCTGAAGCCCCTAGCTTGTCTTCTTTTATTTCTACCTTCTGTGAACTGGCTCCCACGCTGGATCTCTCTATTTATATGCTTCAGGCAGTCTTTAGATCTGGCTTTGATTTGGTTTCTTACTCATCACAAGGTCTGGTCCACCATCCAAGGAACAGTAAATCAAATATGTACCACCGTGACTACTATCAATGCCTTCCCCCACCATGCTTCCCATCATCAGAAGGGAAATTTTATGATAGATGTCAGTGCTACAGTTCTTTGGACTGGTGCCAGGGTTCGCGGTGGCTCGAAGCTGGAAAACCAGAAATGGGCACCAAAGAGGAAACAGGAAAATACATGTTATTTTACCAAATATTTTATTAAATCAAAATGCTTCAATATTTATAGAGTGCGTTGGGACTTAATGCCTTTGGGATCTTCGGAGCCTCATCCAATCAGGATCTTTACTAACCTTCTGGAAAGGCCTCCTTGAGGGCGTCCTCAATGGATATTGTCGCTCACCTGACTGAGAAGGTGGAAAGCCCGCTCCACGTGACTCAGTACTAGGTAAGGATGATCCAGAAAAAGTTTTAACTTGGCTGGGTTTGACAACTGATTTAGCACAGCCAGATTTAGAAGATAGGAATTCAAGACAATTTTTATCTTAAATCCTGACAAGGCCCCCTTCAAGATCCTATCAGAAGGGGGAGTATGGCTGGAGGAACTGACCATGCACTCAGTTTACAACAGTCCCTTGATTGATGTCAGCAATGGAGTACTCAGACTTCACCTTGTGTATAACTTTATAGGGCCCAGACCACAGTACATCAAGCTTGTTCTGTCATCCTCCAGGTCAATGATGATAAAAGAGAATGATGTCACCTAGTTGAAATTCTGGTAAGGAGGGTCATCCAAGATTCAATCAGGATGTCTCTCTTTCAGTGGTGATAACAATGCTTTAAGTGGCTTGGGATTGGAGCTTGACAATTTCATCAGCAAGGGCCCTCATATTTAAATTGGTGTTCTCGGGAGTGGAGGCTTTGAAAAGAGGCTGGATGCTACTGGGTAGTTGTGGGGCCCGCACATACAGGGCTCAAATGGGGACATTTTGATAGCATGGTGATAGCTTACCCAGTAGGCAAGCAGTGCGCTGGGCAAATAATGGTTCCAGTGGGCAGGATCTGAGGCAGCCAACTTCCGCAGGATAAAGACAAGAGTTCCATTATCCTGTTCTACTGCCCCATTAGTAGAAGGTTGGTGGGGAGCAGCGAAACTCTGGGTGGTTCCAAATAGCGAAGTTAACTCCTGTACTATCTGGGAGGTGAAGTTCAAACCATTGTCTGAGAGCAAGGTCTGGGGGCACCTGTGCTGGGTGAAAACGGAGCAAACAAGGAACAAAGCGGTAGCCTTAGCCATGGCTGCAGGAACTGAGATTGCCTCTACCCACTTAGTCAGATGGTCTATGGCAAGAATAATATACTTGTGACCATGTAGACTAGTGGGGAGGGGACCCACCACGTCGATACTAATGACATTGAAGGGCTTGGTTGGTGCAACAACAGAGTGCTGATATTGAGGGTTGGCCCGGTCTTGGGATCAGCAGGTTATACAGGCTTCCAGAACCTCTTGGATGGTTTTGACCATTTGGTTCCAGTAGCAGCATGACTTCAGCCACTCATAGGTCTTCTTGACCACACCATGCCCAACAGTAGTGTGGCCTTCCAGGATGACGTCAGTGCGAGAGGAGGATTGGATGTAGGGAAGCCACTTCTTGTTGACTCTCTTGTAGAGTAACCCATCCTTGACCTGGGTGTCTTGAGTCATCCGGCAGAGTTTGGCTTGGACCTGGGGGGATTCCAGCTCCCAACATTCAGGCTGTCCTATCAAGTCATAGAGCCGATTCTCTTCTGGGGTAAGGACTGCTAATACCAGCATCCTGGAGAGTCCATCAGCGTTTTGGTGAATAGCACCGGCGCGGTGAATGATGGAGAAGTCATAGCTTTGTAGTCATAGGGTCCACCTTGCCAATCATCCATCCGGATCTTTCTTGTTGCAGCCATCAAAGGGAAGAATGGTTGGTAATAATGGTAAAATGGGTACCATAGAGGTAGGGCTGAAAATGCTTGATGGCTAAAAGAACTGCTAGACATTCCCTCTCAGTGACGCTGTAGTTTCGCTCAGCCTTGCTTAGGGTCTTGCTAAAATAAGCTATGGGATGATCAACCTGGTTCTCATCGTGCTGAGCCAGGATAGCCCCACAGCGATGTCGCTAGCATCTGTGAACAGCAAGAAAGGCTTGTCAAAATGGGGATGAACTATAACAGGTTTAGTACATAAAGCCATATGTAGAGCATTGAAGGCCTGTTCCTGCTCAGGTCACCATTTAAATGGAACATTTTTTTGTAGGAGGTAGAACAACAGCTCGGCAAGGTCAGCAAACCGTGGGATGAACTGATGGTAATAGCCCACCATACCTAGGAAGACTTGAATATCTCGTAGGCTCTGGGGGCATGACAACTTTTCTATAGCATCGACCTTATTGGGGATAGGTTGAATGCCACGCTTGGAGACCTTATGGCCTAGGAACTCTAGCTCAGGCTGAAAGAAGGAGCACTTCAAGAGCTTGAGCTTGATGGAGGCCTTCTGGAGACGCTCAAAGACTTCCTTAAGGTGGTCGACATGTCTGTTAAAAGTTTGCAAAAAAATGGTGATGTCATCCAGGTAGACCAGGACACAGAGAGCTTGTGTCCCAAGGATCCCATCCATGGCGCGCTGGAATGTGGCTGGGGCGTTAGAGGCCTTGGGGCATCCAGGTGGGCTTGAACAGCCCTTTATGGAGTATTAGAGCACACTTGTCTTGGTCTTTTGGAGCGAGCTTGACCTGCCAATACCCTCTGGCGAGGTCCATGGCCAAGAAGTACTGGGAACCTGCAAGCAGCTGGAGAGAGTCATCGATATGGGGCAGAGGATAGCAGTCCTTCTTGGTGATGGAGTTGAGTCATTGATAATTCATCACCACCTGGTGTTTGCCATCCTTCTTTTAAACCAGCAAAAAGAGGGAGGACTACATGGCTACGCAAAGGGAACAAGAGCTCCACATCAAGGGCTGTTTCTAGTTCTACTGCAGCATGACCTGGGCTTCTTTGACCTTGCTCTTGCGGTAAGGCTGGGACTGGGGTCATCCCCAGTTTCTACATGGTTGAGACTCGTTCATCTCAAGTGTAGGTTGAAGTGGAGAATAGATCTGAGAGTATTCCTCCAGGAGCTCATGGACTTCGGATACTTCTTCTGGAGAGGTTCTTTCCTATGTTAGCGTTCGATCAAATTAACTGAAGGAGATTGTTTTGACTCCAAGCAAAGGTCCCTCAAATCTACAGCTTTGATGTCAACAACAGCTTATGTTGCTGGGTAGACATCAGCATCAGTTGGTTCATTCCTAACTTTGGTTTATCCAGTCTAGTTAGCTGGCAACACTGATATGATCAGAATACCTTTGGGTCAAGGATTCTGGAAAGGTCATACTTCCATAGTGAGTAGGATTTATCAAACCTCATACATCTCCATCCTAATAACTGAGAATATTGATGGACCCAAGGTATTCTAACAACATAGGATTTTGGGGCACAGTAAGTTGCCCAGGAACATGGCTCATGGCATCCCTTGATCCATCAACAGGAAGGTAGCAGACTTGAGCCCCATATGTGGTACTCAGGCTGGATCAATCTGTCCTTTGGTCTCCAGTAAGTAGCTCAGGCCTTGACACCTTGGGACCTTCTGACCCAGCAGCCAGTGGGGAGTAGTCGCGAGAGGCCAGCTCTTGGTAGCGCTGCTGTAGGGATTGTAGCAATTCTTTCCTTCAGCTTGTTGCAACTGTTGGGTCCATGTCGTTTTCAAACCGCTGAGCGTTTTGGTGAAACTGCTCCTCAAAGGTAACTGGAGATGCTGCTATCTAATACCACCAGTTGATCGTGGATCTCATTGATTGGTAGTCATTGGTTATTGAGTATAGCTTCACAATTCAACATGCATAAAAGTGAGGAGGCCAAGGTTGCTAGAAGTTGATATTATATGAATGTAAATTTTGGGTGAGCCCTAGGTGCCAAGAGACCTCCTGATGGTGTAATTCTACTAACTGGAGGAGGTGATGAATTTCAGGATGGACGGAAATTATGAAGGTAGAGATCAGGCCCAAAGGTAAGCTCCCCAGCAGGTAATATGGCCGAGGAGTAGAGGTCCCGCATTGTGGATGGCATGGTGGAGGCGCGGGAGTGTCTGGAGCGGGCGCCCTCAGCGTAGATACTGAGGACTAGTTGTTGGACGACATCGTGGGTGTGTTCAAACTGAAGTTGATAGCTGGCCCCCATCTAGGGAGGGCAGCGAGGATTGGAAGGCGACGCAGAACTCTAGCCTTTCTGGCTGCAAGGGCAGCATTGTGTATCATGAAGAATTCAACCCATTGAGTAACGCTCCTCACCTTCGATCTGTCACTTGGTCGTCAGGGTTACTGTTGGTTTCCATTTTGTGTGATTGACGTTTTCACTTGGGTCAGCTCAGAGCCTCCTGTAGTGAGCACCACTTTTGTCAGTGCTACAGTTCTTTGGACTGGTGCCAGGGTTTGCGGTGGCTCAAAGCTGGAAAATTGGAAATGGGCACCGAAGAGGAAATGGGAAAATACAGGTTAGTTTACCAAATGTTTTTATTAAATCAAAATGCTTTCAATATTTATAGGGTGCATTGGGACTCAATGCCTTTGGGATCTTTGGAGCCTCATCCGATCAGGATCTTTACTAACCTTCCCGAAAGGCCTCCTCAAGGGCGTCCTCAATGGATATTGTCGCTCACCTGGCTGAGAAGGTGGAAATCCCGCTCCAAGTGACTCAGTACTAGGTAAGGATGATCCAGAAAAAGTTTTAACTTGGCTGGGTTTGATGACCAATTCGGCACAGCTGGATTTGGAAGATGGGAATTCAAGACAATTTTTATCTCGAATCCTGACAATAGGATTACTCAACAAAGATGTGGACGAAGTGCCTACCTTTGAACCAGCGGTAGACACAGTTTGCTGACCCTGTTGCAACCCCTGTGTCCAAGTTGGCTGACTCTGATTCACCTGTAAATGGATCCATAAAATCCCAGATGAATGAAGTCAGCTCTCCCACCCTCATATTTCCAATTTTTGCTCCTGAGAAAGCCCTCAACCTTACCCCCAACCTGCCAGTTATTTCTTCAGTTGCAACAAAATCAGTCAAATCTTCCAATAAACAAAACTTTGCTTATTTCTTATTGCCTATGAAGATTAGTGTCAGTTTGCACCATGTCTCCTTCGAGGCCCTGGTGGACACTGGAGCCGCGGGGAACTTCATGAGTGTTGAGTTGGCCCAACAATTAGAACTCAAAAGGGTATGGGTCCCTCGGTGATGATGGCCTCATCTGCCTCCCAGACCTCATATGTCGTTCATCAGCCAGTACCATTTTCAGCCTACCAGTTTAGCTTCTGTGATCATTTTTCTGCTATGCTGAACTTGGTGTTTCCAGTGATCTTAGGTGTAGGATGGTGGCGCTGACAACATGTCAAGATTCACTTGGAGTTGAATATGTTGTCATTTACCAAAGATCAACTGGAGGGTGAATTCCCTGATTGACACCCTTAAGAAAACACAAGGCCGCAGTTCTATTACTTCCCTCATCACTTCTGCGGGCATAACAGCCGATTTCCCTGAGAGTTTAATGCACTACTGAAATATCTTTAACTTAGAAAAAGCAGATCGTCTGCCTCCCCACACCAGGTTTGACTGTGGATTTTGAACAACTGTGGAGTTGGTGAATATTAACTGTCTGTTGTATCCTCATACAGCGGAGGAAGAAATTGTGCTCAACACCTGGTTGGATGTTATGCTGAAAAAAAGGTAGTTGTTCAAGGAGACCTCACCCATCACATCCCCCATCATCTTTGCCAAAAAAGCGGATGGTTCTCTCCATCCCTGCATGGATTACAGCCACGTAAACAAAGTAACAGTTTCTGATCCCTACCCCTTGCCTCTGGAGCAGACACTTAGTCAGGCAATCACTAAATCCCGTGTGGTCTCTAAGCTGGATCTGGTGAATGCGTTTAACTAAATTTGGATAATGAAAGGGCAAGAATGTTTAACAGCAATACCAATGAAGCGTGGCATTTTCCAATTCCGTGTAATGCTCTTTGGGCTGAAGAATGCTCCCACTACATTTCAACGCATGATCAACATGTACTGGGTGACCTCTGGTTTACCTGCGCAGTTGCATACATTGACAACATTTTGGTTCACTACCTGACTCCTGAACAACACGCTTCTGATTTGAAAGCAGTCATGGCCGCCTTGCATAAGGCAGGCTTGTTCATCAAGTCTTCCAAGTGTGAGTTTTACAAGGAGGAGGTAACCTTCCTTGGGAACCTTGTCCTTAAAGATGGTTGCGTAATCCCTCCCAATAAGTTGGACGTGATCTGATAATGGCCAACCCTGACTACCCAGAAGCAACTATGGAGTTTCTTTTTTTAGTACTAGATGGTCCCAACCCAACTATGGAGTTTCTTGGTGTCAGGATTTCACCGAATTCGCATATCTCCAAAAAATACCCTTCCTCAATTCCCCCAACATCATTGGAAGGAGCGAGTAATCTATCTCAATCTATCAAAGTTAATGATTAATTGGATTCCAATCAACTGATTGAAGATTTGATCGCACAGAGTTTAATTCACTCTGATAGATTACAAACCGTAAAAAAGCCTATAAATATTTCCTCTTTTTAAAAAAAAATTAGGTCAAGTTTAACCTGTATTTTCTTATTTACTTCATTGCATTTTTGAAGAATTCGCCCAGTGTAACTTTGAGATACAACCTACCCATTGGAAGTGTAATTCAAAACTTTCCAGACTTGGGAACCATCATTTTTTTAGAAAATTTTCTCCAGCACTTTCCCAGTTGACTGCCACGCTCCACCCCTTACAGGGAAAATGTACTGTTTTGCTAGTCACCTGAGTGCCAACAGGCATTTGAATCAATTAAAGAGGTATTTATGTCCCCTCCCATTTTGAAACATGAAAATCCCTCCAAGCTGTATATTGTTGCATGTGACGCCTCATCAGTAGCAGTGGGGGTGGTATTGCTCCAGGAGCATGTTGGCTTGGAGCACCCGGTCACCTATTTTCCTGGAAGTTCACCTCTATGGAGCAGTCATGGGCCATTTATGACAAGGAGTTGGCAGCTGTTGCATGGGCATTAACTCATTGGAGGTATCTGTTACAGGGTGCTCAGCATGAGCTAATGGTCTGCACGGATCACCAGGCTCTTGTGTACTTTTGTAAACCACAAAAATTGGCGCATCAGCAAGCCTGAACCTATTGGGACCTGTGCAGTTTTAAATAAAAATACAAATTTGTAAAAGGTGCGCTCAACATACTTCCCAATTTTCTCATCTGCAGCCCAGCCCACTGTTCCTCAGACCCAGAGGAAGTGGATCTCGTTACCATGATTCCTGCCACCCAAATCCTATTGATTGTCCCCCCTGTCATTATTTCCGTTGCTTTGGCTCCCAATGCCCCGCTAGTTGCCCAGGTTTTAGCCAGTCAAATGGCCTGTTTTGAGGGTGTGGAGTTGGTTGAGCAGTTGGCTCACCCAATTATAAACGCTCCCTATACTCCTTGGAGGAGGGGCTCATTTTCTTTTTGGTCCCACATCTGGGTTCCCCCCTCCTTCCAAACCGTGGTATTCCATTCACATCATGATCCCCTCTCACGGTCAGTCATCCTGGCAACAAGAAATGCACCTACTTGATCAAGCGGACCTACAATTGGGCAGATTTGACAAAAGAAGTTCCAGCCTGGATCGCCAATTGCATTACTTGTGCCAGGGCTAAGTTGGATTGCTCCAGAAAAAATGGTCTTTTACACCCCTTACAGCAGGTGGAGGGCCCATGGACATCAGTGTCCATGTACTTCATCATTGAGCTCCCCCACTCTAACAGGTTCACAGTGGTGATGGTGATGGTGGATCATTTCACAAAATTTTCCCTTTTTATACCTTGCACTTCCATGATTACATTAGAGGAAACTGCCCATCTTTTCATATGCCTTGTGTTTTTGATGTTTGGTCTCCCCCAGGAGATCATCAGTGACCATGGTTCAAGTTCACCGTGCAGTTTTGGAGTGAACTCCTATCTATCTTAGAAAATATCCCCCTGTTGTTCCACTACATATCATCCCCAGTCTTATGGACAAACTGAGCGCGTTAACCAAGTCCTTGAGCAGTACCTGCGTTGCTATGTTGCAGGCATGCATGACACCTGGGCTGATGATCTTCCTCTCACTCAGTTTGCTTATAATAATGGGACTCACGCGTCCATAGGGTTTTCTCCCTATGAAGCAACGTTGGGTTATAATCCTTCATTTTTGATTGGACCTTGCTTATGCCTGAGGTTCAAGCAGCCGCTGATCACGCTGAACATATCAGGTTGACTCAATACTTAGTGTGGGAACACCTCACCAAAGCCATCAATGACTACAAGCAGTTTGCGGACTGCAAGCGGCTCCTGGGACACAATTTAATGGTGGGCTATGTTATGCTCAATACCTGTCATTTAAGAATTCAAGCTTCTTCCCGTAAGTTTGCTAGTAAACGTTTGGGCCTCCATTTGATGGAGGAGGTCTTAGGTAATGGTGCGTTCCAGTTGAAGCTCCATGCTCATTGGAAACAGCGCCCCATATTCCATGTTTCCCAGCTGTCACCCTTCAATGGTACAATACCCATGGAACCTGAACTGATCATTGTTGAGAACAGGGAAGAGGCTGAGGTAGAGAATATCCTGGCATCCTGAAAATCCTGATGATCCATTCAATATCTTGTGGCCTTTAAAGAATATCCAGCATATGAAAACAGTTGGGTCAAGACGCACAATTGTAAAAACTGTATGGAACTGGTTGAAGCGTTCCATATACCCCACCCCAAAGCTCCATGCCCCCCACAGAAAATTGCAACAATTATGATGATCAAGTTACCCAAGGCGCACAAGAATGTGGCTCTCATGCAGTTTCCTAGCGGTGGTGCTCTTCCTTTGGAAAAAGGAAAGGGTAATGTAAGTTCTGGAGAATTCCTCTGGGCATCGATTGGGCCATTTCCCATTCCTGAGCAGGAAGGTACCAAAGAGGATGGCTGTACCCCTCATTACCCAGGGCAATCTCACTCACATGGTAGATGAGCGCTGGGTAACAGCTCTTCCGCTTCAGATCCCTCCCCCAGTACCCACACTCACCTCAGCAGAACTGTTATGGGGAATTAGTGAAATCTGTGCTGAGATTGCCAAAATGAAATTGATCAGAACAAACTTGAGTGACAAATTAGCCCGATGTTCAGATCTCATATGGACAAAAAGGGATGAAGATTGATCTATTGGCCAGAATGCCCAACAGTTTTGATTCAACCAACATGATGATTGAAAAAATTACCCCCTCCCAAAATCATCAGGGATCATCCCCAACGAGCAGGTAACAGCATCAGACGCCATTGGCAAGGGTTCAAAGCTCCCTGCCAGCAAATTGGGCATTGCACCTGATGCAACATTTCTGACCAAAAAAATGGCCCAGTGACCGGGCGTGGGTGGGTTGGGCATCCTAAACCTGTTCCCTACCAAATGGGCCCACCCCTATTTGGGGTGGCCTTGGGGGATTTCTGCTGCTCATTGGGCCAAACTCCATCACACCAACTGTTGGAAATGCAGCCAAGCCTCAATTCAGACATTTGAGATCAAACTGACAATGACTCAGCCCGCTGCCAAATTCTTTGATGTCAGTTCTCAGTGAACTTATCTGCCCCATTCCAAAATA
The DNA here is from genome assembly GCA_022478985.1 of Massospora cicadina. Lineage (NCBI taxonomy): Eukaryota > Fungi > Entomophthoromycota > Entomophthoromycetes > Entomophthorales > Entomophthoraceae > Massospora > Massospora cicadina. The sequence continues at coordinate 104,412 of JAKSZP010017363.1, forward strand.
ATTTGCCAGTTAGGTTGAAATTGAGGGTCACAATCCTGGCTTGTCCCCACACCAATTGACCACTATCTAATCAGTTGCATTGCACTGATAAAGTTGTTGGTCAATTTTCTTCCTTTTCCTTTGCAATAAAATTTTGCCCCAAAAACCAATTAATTTTTATTTAGTTAATTTTCTTCTGGCCACATCCCCAATGGCTTTTCCCTGGTGGCCCATCAGTTCTTACACTGGATGGTCTCTACCAGTACTCATGGTCACCATGGCCCCCACCATCATAGATTGGATCCAGCGAGTCAGATACTTCTGGCAATTTAACCCTGCTGTTATGCACTTTTTACAACAGTATACTGGGATCTTTTGGCCATACGTCCACCCTCTTCAAGCAAGGATCTGCCTCCTTGTCTCCCCAGTTGAATCAATCCTGTATACTGGTGAACTTATTGAAACTATTTCTGAGACTCCACCCCTGCAGTAAGACCTCCAGGGTCTGGGGTGGGCTCAATTAGGTTTGTCCTTGGTATCATATTCACTGTTGTTTTACACCAACAATTTGTCATTTTCCAATGCCTGGCTTCATACAACGTCATTGGGTCAGCAATGCCTCTGGCGTTCTGGCTTGCTTTTTGGGTGCTCATGCATCCTGACTGGCAGGCTGGTCTAAACTTCTTCTGCCGTTTCCATGATAATACCCCCCAGCAATAGGACATATCAAAAGTGCTTCAAAGCTATCACTTCACCAATGCCAGAATTAAGTTTATCTGGAGTTGTATTAGTCCTACAAGTATCCATCGCTTCTGAGCCCATTTTTTTACTAAATTAATGAGCAGATACTTGATCAATACTTACAAAAGTAAAATGGGACCTAAGTTGGAGCATCCTCTATTTTTGAAGAAGGTGATCATCCTAATTGGTCCTGTATTTTAGAGTTAAGTGTGAACAAACAAAGAAAAAACATACATACAGGATGAATTGATAACCTTCTCCATTTTCAAAGTTGGTTAAAAAGAGAAAGTATGTCATGGGGTTATATCAATTAATTGCATTTAGAGATTAATTACAACAAGATTGGTCAAATTAATTGCATATCAAAATTAAATTTTGCAATAATATTGAGTTAGTCAATTGTATAACAAATTAAACTTGCAAAGTGAAAGACAATTCTATCTATCTTTTTCAAATCATATGCAAGAAGAAATTATATAAGATCAGAAGAATAGTGGTACCACTCTCAAAAAATTAACTAAGCTTGAGTAAGTCCAGGGTGTAGGAAGGCAACTATAACTAGGGCATATTATTTTTAAACTTTGCAGTCAATAAATTATATTTTTTTAAAATTACACTTATTATCTAAGGTATCTACTAAATAGATTTTTAGTCCTGATCTACTACCCTAACCTTCAGCTATATTTCTTTCACCTTTTCTTAACTAAAAACTTATCTTTGAGTGACTCAAAGTCAAGTATAGTCACCAGTTCTTGTACTTGAACACATTTAGTTTCCTTGTCATACTGGATCCAAAACCTTGGTTATGCTAGCTCACTGTTAGCTATCCCAAACCAGGTCAATGATACAACAGTCCCTGACAGTCTGGGACCAGTTGCAAAATTCTGGTAAATATACCTCCAAAGGGCATACAGCTTAATGCAAAGCAAATAACTGTAGAAGGTTTGGAAGGATGACATGTCTGAATGATGCTCCTCCAGGAAACATTCTAAACACTCCACTGATTTCCATATACAGTGCTGTACTGGAACACTGAAAACCTAGTCAATTGCACCAGGGGACATCTGATACAGCAAATTCACCCCATGAGAGAGTGGATGGAATGGTTTATTTATATTAAAAGAAGATTTTAAGCAATAAAAATCATCTGTTAAATTTCAGAAAAAACTTCTTGGGTAAGTCTCATAATCATTCTAACAGGATTTCAAAGAGTCTGAGACCACTAGGTACAACCAGGAAGGGTGTGAGCGTCCTAGTTAACAGTAGCAAGAGTAATGCTAAGATACACTATAAATAAACTAAACAAAAACACTGTGGTGAGCATCATGGAGACTGTGGTAATGGCCAGGGCACCCAGTTAACGCTCAGAGTGAGCCCCACATGGATAAATCTCATGCACATATAGTAAAAGAGCTGTCTGGATAATGTTAAGAGAGAATATGTAACTCTTTATTTCCTCAGGAGGTGGTGCAGAATGCACAGCCACACAATCAGGGATTAGTTCGCTAATAGTAGAGGACAGAGGATACCTCAAAAGTTGCCAGGACACAGGGGACCCAAAGACAGGTTGTACAAGATTTTATAAATAACTAAATATACTAAAATATGATAACTTGGTTGGACCCCAGGGGAGAGTCCATAACCAAGTGCAAACCAGTGTTCAGGTTACTGGGCGCCTCAATTTGAAGGGGTTCAGGCTTTCCTAGGTGAGAACCAGAATCCATAGCTAACTTAGACAAGATGAAGTTACCTATATTGTTAGAAACCTCCTTGAGGAGGTCCACAAAGAGGTTAGACCAAGGGACTATCTGATAAAATTAAACAAACAGTTTTTTTCTATTGAAATAAGTTAGTTAAGAAAGAAGATGGTCTCACTATACTATATTTATTGAATTGGGATATCACTTTCCATCGGATGATGTACTGCACCCAATCCAACCAATAATTGCAGCCTATCATCCTTTATGGCACTATAGCTTGAGTAAGCTTGTATTTTTGGTGATTGACTGCAATTGGATTTTCCAAATTTGGCAGTATGGTAAACTGAATGAGTCCCAAGTCCCATTTTCCAAGCAAACACATGTCCTGTCATAATTTAAAAACCATTTGGTGCACTGCAGAGCTGAAGATGTTACACTCCTGTGGCCATCTCACACCCCTTGAACCAACTTGGGCATATTTTACCCTTACTCAGTGTTGGTCCAGGGTATGCTTCAGGTCAGGCAGTTTCTTTAGCTTGATCTTTTGCCTTTTTCATGCTCAGCCTTATTAGTACAATCTGTACCTACTATTATATCATTAAACCATGACAGATGGACTTAGTTTATAGTACAAGATATATTAGTTAGGGGCCTAACTCTCTTAAATGATACCAAATTTTCTTTATTGATAATTTGATTTACTTTTTTATGCTAAATAGTTAATTTTGTAAATTAAATAATTACACATTTTAAAAATATAAAAAGGGTAAATGCCAGTTTATTTAGAGCGTTGCATTGCAATAGATGACTAATCCATTGCATTGCATTTAACATGTTCGTCACCCAGCGTGATTCTTGATTTTCTCATGGGCCCAAATGTGACTATCAACAAAGTATCGAATGCTAGGAAGCGAGAAAAGAATATTAAAAAGTATAGTATATTGTCCCAATTGTCCAAAATCACCACAAATGTGTTTGGACAATTTTAAAAATACTATAATATACTGTAATATAAATAATATTTTTTTCACAAATATTAATTAATAAAAAGTTTAGTATTATGTGATTTTTTAATATTTTTATTTTGTATCTAACTCTAACCTCTACCCCATAGCTAGGAACTTTGTTTTGTGCGCCTTTTTCTTATGTACTCCTTCTAGGCTCCAATGGTGGTTTTGGGTGGTCTTTAACCATTTTGATTTTATTTAAGATGTCATATTTGAAATTGGTATTAGCGATACTAAACCTACAAATTGTTTAACACATTCATCACCCAAATATGGGTGATAGGCCCCCATGGAAGCATACCTGTCACATATATTTGGGTGACATGGTGACGAACGTGTTAAGAGAGTTTTTCAAGCGGGACAGAACTAAATTGTAGCTATAAAGCTCAGTCAACCTGATGGAATAATTCCCACTTCTACTCTAGTGCAGGTTTTGTTCAACGCAGGGTCGAAACCTGTACTGGCTAGAAAAATCTCAGTGTGGTACTTTTCCCAAGGTCGACCCACCTCAATTACTTTTTTTAAATTTCAACCACTTTATACCCTTGAAGCCTTTAATGCCATAGATATTGTAGTGTCGTAAAGAAACTGGAATCCTAGTTTCATTACAGGGGGTGGTGTTGTTGGCACAGGATAAGTTGCAATTATCAGACCTCGCAGGAGTTGGCCATCATCAGGCACATTTAGCAGATTGGCCCGGATATCATCTTCGGAGGCAGGTGGGATAGATCCAAGGTATCAAAACGTCGAATATAAACTGTTTGGAATACTTAGTTATATTGTAGAAGTTAAGATGATCAGGTTTTATACCTGATCATTTATGAAGATGGATAAAAAGAAAAGTGTTAAAAGGAACAAAAGAATTTCAGGTCAAAAACGAATCACGTGCGAAACCAATGTTTTTAGACACCAGTTCATTCAGAACGTTATCGTTTTTGACAGCAGCTAAAGCAGCCAATTCTGCTAAACTATGGCGTCATCGCCTCTGATCTAGTGGTACCTTAATCTATCTTTATCACACTTTTTTAAAATGATACCTAAACCATGGATATATTAATTTCAAAAATATCCCTTGATTTTAACTGTTGGGTAGGTTTATGCTTCTGTTTCTACCTAAAATTTGTTATATGAATAATTTGAAATTAATCGAAGCTAGTTTGCAAAGAGCTTTGTAGTAGTTTTTTTATAAATTGGTTTGTCAGTCACAGTCATTGAGTTTTATATCTAGGTTGACATCTAAGTTTACATCTCTTTTCTTAGTATCATTTTTAAGCTGGTTCCGACTTTAAGCTTGCTACAAAAAGTTTCAAGTGTTTTGTCGTACATTTTCATGAATTGGTTATCTTGGGTTTAGAATTTTTTGGACTCGAGTTTGCTTATTTTAAAGGCGAGTAGGACTAAAAATGATTTGATCGTAAAATATTCACCTTAGTAGCTGCTTCATTTCAAGCTTTGAATGTTACATAAGAAGCTTAACACTAGCTGATTGGGTTTGCTGCTTCAAACCTCTGCTTATTTTTTTTGTAAATTCGACCGGGTTGATTCTATGGATTTTCAAAAAATATTTTTTGCTCATTTATTTTATATGGTTTTGTTAGTCTTTATTTCGTTGACTTCAACTTTGGATCCAGATATGGGCGAAAAGCTTCCGGAAGAAACCTTCGGAGATAGGATGCGAGTCAATAGAGATGAAAGGGATATTCATTGTGATGTTCGTGGGGGCGTGGCATCGCAACCAACTTTTCTATTCCCCCCAATGCCTTTACAACCACACACCTTTGAACAATTTCCAAACAACGCGCACATACCCTACGGATCTCACCTGGCAGTACCTCCCACCTATGGTGGCTTGGCGCCAACTGCAACGAGATTTTCACAATCGGCAGGATTTTTGACACTCCCTCCCCCTACTACGTTCTCCACTTATTCCACCACTCACTACATTGGGACCCATCACGCAGCGATGGTGTCTAATATGGGCCACGGGTATAGCGGGTTTTCGGGGCGGCTCGTATCTCACCCCTCAGTACCGCGGCACGCAAGCACTTATGCGTTAAGCGAACCCCAAACGTTAACCCTACCAAATTTAGTTGTAAATGAAGCCTTCATTGAGCATTTACGTCGCCGGTTCCCGTTGGTCCCAGCGCATCAGAAGGAGATTGAGGCACTCGGCAGATTATTTAAGCAACTGGATCACGACTACTATCTATATGACAAAATAGGCGAAGGGACCTTTAGCTCAGTTTATAAGGGCATTGACGTCAAATATGATCTGTATGATAACACAATGTGGGATCTTTATCCATCGGCCTCGGACAGTGAAGATGATGAAGGAAGACCCCCGCCGCCACCCGCTTTAGTGTGGGATAGCTATGAGTCGGGGGCGCGTAGCATCATGTCATTCGAACCCTCGGCACTATCCCGGACCGCGCCGCCGTTGCCCACTCGCCGTGGCTCGCGTTACAAGTTTGTTGCTGTAAAGAAAATCTATGTTACCTCATCCTGCCAGCGAATTGAAAACGAGATTGAAATTTTGTCTGCGCTTAATGGGCACCCCAACATCGTCGGCCTTATCACTGCACTTCGGCGGGAAGACCAAATCATAGTCGTGACGCCATATTATCGCCACCACGATTTTCGCGAGACGTTTACACTCTTTAACTATGAAGACATGCGTAATTACATGCGGTGTCTTCTCAAGGCGTTAAGCTACTGTCATCATCACCATATCATTCATCGTGATGTTAAGCCATCTAACTTCCTTTACCACATTAATCGCCGCCGTGGCCAATTGGCGGATTTTGGCTTGGCTCAACGTCAAGAGCCCAATGCCGCTCCAAGTATGCGCCACCCTCCACTCCCTCCTCCCAGTTACTATGAGCCTGAAGGCGTCTCGCACTCCGACCCGCTTGTCCGTCCCTCTCCTAATGGGGTCCCATTCTCCTATGTCGATGAGAACGGTACCCCTGGGGTTATCCGTAATGAGCTTCGGCCGTCCATCCGCGCAAATCGTGCCGGAACCCGTGGATTCCGTGCTCCCGAGGTTCTGCTCAAGGTGGTCCATCAGACAACAGGTATAGTTTGATAAATCGTGTATTTATCTCAAGCCATTGATATATGGTCGGCTGGGGTGATTCTTCTGTGTATGCTCTCCAGGCGCTTTCCGTTCTTCAACTCGCCTAATGATCAGGATGCTCTGATTGAAATTGGGATCCTATTTGGGTCTATCCGAATGCAGGAGGCTGCTGCGTCTTTTGGTAGATTTTGTTTGCCGGCTTACAATTGTAGGACGCACTTTCTCAACCAACGTACCGAGCGTCACCCCCCAAGGTATGAGCTTTGAAGAGCTCTTGGAATTTACGAATGCCGAAGAGGCCCCCAGCATCCCCTATGAAGCCACCGATCTACTAAAGCGCCTTCTAGAGCCTAGGCCAGACCATAGAATCACTGCCGATCAAGCCCTTCAACATCCCTTTTTGGCTGAATGAGCTTGGTTTGTTCATTTCTGATGTCTAATTTCGTTCCCCACGTTTCGATTTATTTTATTCTTAACTGACTTTGAAAAAGGTGTAGGTTCAATTTGACCTGTATATATATATTACTTTTTTATCTATGTTTGTTTGCGCATAACTCTGAAACTACTGGACCAATTTGGATGATCTTTTTCAAAAAAGAGGATGCTCCAACCTAGGTCCTATTTTACTTTTGTAAGGATTGGTCCAGTATCTGAACATTATTTTAGTATGTATATTAAAATGGACTGGAAGCGATGGATTTCAATTGTGGGACTTACATAGCCGGATAAACTTAATTCCTGTATTGGTGAAGCATGCTTTGAATCACCTTTTGACTTGATATATATCCTATGGCTGGGGGTATGTTCAAAATCCAGGCAAGTATGAGATTATAGCATGAAGAGATTACATCATTATAGATGCCCATCGCTTTTGCATAATTTAACTAATAAAATCAACTAAATTTTATAAAATGAATTATTAGTATATTTTATATAAGATACTATATATAATATATAAAATGATTTTTATTTTATATAGAAATAGTATGGTTCAAAAATGATACACAGAGATAGTGATTTTTAAAATTAAAGTAAGACAAAAGAGCCACCTTTAAAAATATACTAATTTAATTGAGAAAAAAGAAATGAGTATAAATTTATTAGAAAAAAGAACTAGGTTTAAATTTTTTGAGAAAAAAAGAACTGCCTTCGATTTTTTGGGGAAAAGGACCCTCCTTCAAAATTTTTTTAGAAAAAAAGAACTTCCTTTAAAAAAAGGCTCTAAAAAGTATGAAATAATCACAAAATTATGAATACTCACTAAACCCCTTTTTGAAAATGGCGCCATCTTTCAACCTGACTTAGAATTTCGCTCACAAATACAAATTAATGCTTATATTGGATTGTCTCCAAGTGTAACCTATAAGCAACTTAGAATATACAATGCTGAGTATATATAATAGAAATGCATATTATAAGTCAGTTTAAAGTATGGGACAACTTCAAAAAGGGTTTTATTAAGTATTTATAATTTCTCAATTATTTCATACTTTTTAGAGCCTTTTTAAAGGAAGTTCTTTTTCCCCAAAAAATCATCAATCCTTTGACTTAATTCTTACTTGAACCCTGCCAATAAATTGTATTCTATTTTTTAGTACTTCTTCATAAAGGCTGCTTTTCACTTATTATGGTACAGTACTTTATTTCTTATTTTAACTTGTTGTTTAAATGCTCATGCCTTGAGATGATGCATCTGAAAGCTGGGACAGTGAGATATTGGTGGTTCAGCTGTGGTATTGCATGCAAGGCTTGGTATATGAACCTACTGTGGGAGGTGTGATTTTTGCTGGGTTGCTGGATACTTGATGGCAGGTTTGGCCATTGCAAATACAATAGATGTATGTAGTTTTCTTTAAAAAGATTCATACTCAAGTTTTATAAAGCTAATGCTTAAGTAACCCAAATTAAGGTAAATTAAAGCTAACCTGTAGTATTTATCACCTAGACCAAAATGATTTTTGCAGGCCACTGATTTTAGATAGCCAGGTTTATTGGATAGCCTATAATACAATAACTTAGGTTATCACTATATTTCTATATGCTGTGATGCAATGTACAGAAACCAGTATCTAATGATAGGTTTCAGTTAAAGATGGGGTTCCAACTAGCTTTGCCATCTAAGAGCTCCTATACTTATTTTTCTTGTTGCAGGAAAAGGACTTGAGTTGCAGAATGTCTACCACCTTACAGATGTAGCCCTCTTATAAATACATAATCTTGTTTGTAAATTTGTAAGAATCTATTGGTTAAATGTTATTGTGTTATTTTTGTTTTACAATAGCCCAGCAGTTTGTTTATAGTTGTTTAGATGCTTTTATGTGGATTGGTAAGTACTATATGTTCCAGTTTTAGTGGTTGGGGTTATAATTACAAACTACATAAAAA